>VXCM01002526.1:0-67623 GCA_014773175.1 Lucifuga dentata
CAGATGATTCGCTGTGGTGACCCCTGAAGGGAAAGCCGAAAGGAAAAGAAGAAGAAGAAGTCTTAAATACTGATATCAGCCCCAAACTTTCAATATCAGACAGACTCTAGTAGGGATTTGATTTTAGCAATTACTCCACATTTCCAGCTTTTCCAAAGAATAAAGAACAAACATACAAAAACGCACTAGCCCTGGGTTAAATAAATCACAGTCCTTCATCTTCGGCATCAAATCTCGCTATGCCTACAAGTGAGGAGGAGGGAGGAGAGAGAGAGAGAGAGAGAAAGAGGAAGCACTGAGAGAATGATGGATGCATATCAGGTTTTCGACCGTAATGCTAGTGTAGATATGAATACCCATTTCTGGCTTGGGCCTGTCTGAAATCCAATTCCACCATGTCTTTAAAAGCTCCAGAAAGTCCCACTGGACTCCATTTAGTTCCTTGTGTCACAACCAATTTCCCGTCTGAGTCATTTTGCCCTCAGTTCTCTCTTTACAGACTAGGTGCTGTAGTATGATGAAGTAGTTGTTTTTTTTTGTTTTTTTTTTTTGGTTTTATTTTTGTTTTTTTGGGGTGAGGTGGGGAGGTGGGGGGTGACTAGTTGTTTGTGGCCATGTTACAAGAAAAGACTGCACAGAAACAAAAACGGAAAAGGAAAATGTTTCAACACATAAAAAATGCTTTCAGAAGCAAAGTTTGGAACTAAATTAAGAAATACTTTGCCAGCAACTATATGAGCTCCATATTCCTACCATGCTTCCAGCATGATACAGATTAAGGAAATTAAAGCAAGTGATGTCTTCTACTAAACACAGTAAGATCTTCCAGAAAAAACTTTCATTTCAGTGGACGAGTCAAAGCCTCACTGGATCTCCTGATAAGGTCCATAGAAGGGCTCACATTGTCTTGTTCAGTGCGGTGGCATTGCTTTAAAAGTAATACGCTAATTATGAACCCTATACGGTGTCTACTCGTGCAGCTTCCTTACAACATATGCTTAGTAAACATTTTCAACGACCTCTCCAGACTGCAGCCGGGCATTAAATTTAATCTCCCAATACCTGCAAATCCTCCTCTGGAGACACACACAGACACACACACACACAGACACACACACACACTTTCACCTTCACAAAAATGTAAAAGAGAGGAGCAGGTCTTTGGCACATTTCCGATATCCTTCTGTTTAAAATGCTTCTGACGTTCCTGAGAACCCTGGGCGTGAGCAATGCCAATCCCTCTGCACTACAGGGACATTTGTGCTCTGCAGCCTACATGGAAAGTGCAGAGCCTTGTATGGCCGTAGGTTTGTTATGTAAGCCTAATGGATGAAAAAGGGCATTGTTTTCATGACGCCCACAGAGGTGGCTCATGTAACAGCTCCTCTTGTGAAATCGCAGCTTTTTAACATTTGGATCTTGGCTTCAGTGGTGCTGATGAGAGCTGAGAGCAGGAGAGAGCACGAATTGACTATTGAGCCCTTTGGAGATGTCATAGCTAATTCAGGTCAATATTCACAATAAGGGGTGAGACCCGATGACAAACTCAGGCTCTGCAACACTTTAAATGGATGTATTTTTGTTTTTTTAATGTTGTTGTTTTGTTTTTTGTTTTTTATTTCTCCTCATTTTTACAGTTAGTAAGGAGTACGTATTGAATGCTGCCAAAGATGCAAAACAGGAAGTTCATGACTACATTGCATCCAGTAAGACAAACCCTGAACGGCCCTGAAAGCTTCATTTTTGATGACTGTGACATGCTGACATCAACATGTAACACATTTGTGAAGCACACAGACAAAGGACGAGCGAGCGAGTGCTTGGTCAGCATTAGTGTGTCTAAAGGCATTACACACCAAGAGCAATGCGACAAAGAATTTCCAAAGTTTTTGGAGGCAAATTTGTCTCATTAGATATTTATAGACCCAACACAATGGGATTTTTGCTAGTATTTACATAGGTTCACCCTTCAAAAAAAAAATAGCACTATGGAAAAATTTAGTCAGCATCAAGTGATGACAACCTGGTCTTGATACTCCTGAACAAAAGGGGAAAACTAAGATTCTGGGTGCATCTTGGAGGCAAGAGCATGGAGAATTTCATTTATTTGATACAGGAATTAAAACTTTATTATGACCACTTTCGGACAATTTGGGTATCAGCCCCATAATGAAGCACTTCAGCTATCCTCCTCCACGTTGTCATTGTAATTGCTGTCTTTATCATTTTTGGCCCTTTTAATCATAGCATTCTGGGACACAAAAACAATCAGGGCCACCGTGTTGAATGTTGTGAGTGTGACATCACCTTCAAACGACACTGTAATTGGTCTGATTCATTGTATTTGCAGGCGAAAAGTTGGAAAAATGCAGCTCGAGCCAAAACAAGTAAATGCAGCAATTTTGTCGAAACGCCGTCGTTGATTTGAAAGGCTCCATTAACAGGGAACAAGTTAAGAAATATTATTAACATGCAAAATATTTGCATGTTTTATTTGCCTCTGGTGTGAAACAGCCTTTTGCAGCTGATCAGAAAAGAGCAGGCTGTATGGAAAGGAGCCTTAAAGAGACAGCACAAAATACTTTCTACAAGTGGATTCATGTGTTGTTTTTTTTTTTTGCACATAAAAACATTGCAAATGTTTAAAAAAAGATTAACAAAAATAAGAACATGGAAAATTTAATATGCCCCCTTTAAATATTCAAACAGGTTTCTAGGCTCATGCTAACATGCTGTGAATGGAACAGTCCCATCATATCCTGTGTGAAGACGCTGTTGAATCATTTTAATTTCATTTACTGATTAATCTATTGATTTTGTCTGAAAAACTGGCTAATCGTTCGGCATAAGAAAAGCTCTAAATCTTCAAATTTGAGAAGCCAGTCCAATAGACGTAGCCAATGGTTGCTAATAAATTCACATATTCATTTATTCATAAAACCACTACAGCACAGCGTAAAAAAGCAACACGCTGAGTGTGGGAAGCCCTGTGATATCAGGCCTCTGGATTAGACGAGCAAGTAGTGCAAATTGGCAACAGCTGTTCTAGTTTCCTGCCAAATACTTTAGAAGTCAACACATTCACATTTTGTCAAGAGGTTGGAAAAATTTGCTGTACCTGTCACTTGTCACTTTTTAAGAAACAAAGTTGCGAGTGAGCCCTGAAACCGCCCCCCCCAAAAAAAAACCTCCAAATGTCACCAAGTTGGCAGCAGTGGAGGCTTATTCCTGTGTGATTTTCCTTACTGACAACATAAAGAAAAAACGTGGTATATCTTTGCTTTGTGAAGGAAAAGACATTGAAACCTTTGCAAAACTTTTCTGAGAGAGACTAAATAAAGTTAGAGCTCTCCTGCCAGTGAATGGCTTTTTATCTTCCATTCTAATTCTAAATAGGCTCTAAATAGGTTTTGGTGGCGAGAAGGAATTCGCATTTCAGTGCCAAGTGGCAACAACTGGCACACTGAAGCAAAATGGCTGATGATCCTACCTGCTTCTGGGCAGGAACATGGATTCCTTAATGAAGACAGAACCAGACAACAGGATGTACCAGCAGCTGCCAATGTCGTCAGGGCTGGAAGACGGAGAGAGAGACATAAATTAGACAACATCAGCAGAGATACAAGGAAATTTTACAGAGATAGCCAAACAATTCATCTAAGCAATTGTGAATTAAGCAAAGAACTGTCAAACACTGGAAGGAAACAACTGAAATGTTTCAGATCAAATATACTGTATCTGCAATTTGATCCTCTGGAGAGGAAATTTCTGATATCACCAAGAACTGTTTCATAAATTCATCTTTGTGTTTGCGTGTACAGATCTTGTCTGTACAACTGTTGAAAGTTGGCAGTTTTTAAAAGGCTTTTTAAGTAAAACAATAATCAAAATTTATCTAAAATTGTGACAAAAGTGTACGACTTTATGAACAAACCTGATTTTTCGTTTTAAGAAAATTAATAGTGCTGTTTGGTGTAAAAACTCAATTATCTTTATGACTGAAAGGTCAGAATCTGATCATATTTTGGTAAATTACTTCTTGATAATGAGTGACAGGTAACTAAACTAACACTTTTTTTCTTTTATAGGAGAAACAAAGCTAACAAGGATTACATCTTCTTCTTACATCATCTTTATTTTCAGGTGAGTGAAGAACAGATAATGATTTTTTTTTTTTTTTTTNTTTTTTTTTTTTTTTTGACAAGGCTAGGTAATTTTGGAAAAAAAAAATCTCCATATGTGAGGAGCTGCTACACTTGAAGGACAAGAAGCATAATGTTCCTTTTTCAAATTAATGTGTTTGCTTAGAAGTTCTCCGTGTTCTTGATGTGCTGATGCCACAACCGTGCACGAATGCATAAGCGATGAGGCTGATGACTATGCAAATACAGACTGTTGAAATAAAGAAAGAAAAACGGAGAAAAGTGAGCGCGATGGGGAGAGTTACAAAGAGAGGAAGGATAAAATACTATGAGTGAGCTGATGAATCATTAATCATCCTCCCACGCTTGGAGCGCTGCTGAAAAACTCAAGCAAGGAAAGTGATCACAGACGAGAGAAACTCACACTGACCCCTGACTGATGCTGCTGCTATTAAACTTTTACAACTGATAAACAAATGCAGTAACACACATACAGGTAAGCACACTCAATTTCATCTACAGGCACATTTCCAGCTTTTTTAAATAGAGTGATTCATGAAACGTGAACCTTATTAGCCCTCTGTCCAAAGTTCTTTTTTGCTTTTCAATGAATTTGGCTTTCATTTGTCACCGAAAAGCTACACAGCAAAAACTAAATAAATAAATCCTTTATTAGGTGAGGCAATAAATTTGGGATTCAGGAAAGCTTGTCATTTTGATGCCTGTAAACTCCAAACAAAGCCACAAATGTAACATTTCATTTTGAGCATGATTTGTCATTTTTGATGTTTTTTTTTTTAATCCTCTGTGAGCCCGTTATCAAACTTGTCACCTAGCTGCTTCCTGACAGTAAAGAGGAAGTAGAAAGCCAAAGGAGGAAACAGTTTCCTGCCATGTAACGCTGATAGCGTGTTTCTTCAGTGTTGGCAATCTGACATGACTGAATACTAAAGTTTCAGCTGTGGACCAAAATAAACACATATGCAAACAGCTGTTTCATTTGTTTGTCATCACAGCAGGGAAAAAAAAAATTTATGCTGTGCCTTTATTATGTCAGCATCCTGACTATTTTCAAACACAGTAAATTAATGTTTGACATGCTGACATTTTGACTACAATTAAATAATCTAAAATTGTGAAATGCAATTATTCATAATAAATAAAGCTTCTGTGAGACATGTAATAAGTAGAACCTGATAAGCTGATAAGCTGACTGATAAGCTGATATCCTCCGATATTTATCTATTACAGATATATCATTATGAGTGTATATGTTAGAAGATATGGAATATATACGACAGACAGACAGACAGACAGACAGACAGACAGACAGACAGACAGACAGACAGACAGACAGACAGATAGATAGATAGATAGATAGATAGATAGATAGATAGATAGATAGATAGATAGATAGAAAGGAGTCCATACATTGTAACCAGATTTTTTTTCTCACTTTCAAATATCTATTTGTATCATATCAGCCTCACAAATCCAGGTAGGTTTTAGTAAAAAATTAAAGCTTGCTTAATGGAGATATATTATACAGGTTTCCATTTTTTTTTTTTTTTTTTTAAATTTCATTTAATGGTAAATCTTTAAAACTTTCACAATGCCATAATGTGCAAAAAACAAACTGATCCACTTCTACTCTCTCTTGTGCAGCAATGCTATGCGCACTGACTGAAAATAGGCTGTTTCAGGTGTTGTCTCTCTAAAGCTCCTTGAAAAGTCTGTTCTGTTCTCGTTGGCCTGCTGCATCACGCTGACAAAACCCTCAGACCAGCACGGATGCTGGTCGTGCACTTCATGGGTGTGGGCACATTACGTGTTGATATAAACATGTCATAGAAGAACCCTAATCAAAACGAAGCTTTCAGGGAAGTTCAGACATGGGATTGACTTACTGGATGCACTTCTATAGAAACATCAACCTCAAGTTCTAGTTCTGCAACTTCTACAATGTTAACACATACTTCCTACTATGTTACGCTATAGAAAATAAGGGAACATAACAAAAACCATAAATAGAACACACTTTTGTTCTATTTAGTTCAGTGAAATGCCTGAAACTACTGGCACATTTGTTGGTTTATCATTGTTTAAGGTTCTGATATGTTTCGGCTGAAAATGTGAAAGCTATAATTGGTTATGAACACACACCAAGGCTCCACCTGTCTGTTTACCAGCCAGGGCTTTGAAACGCCACTTCATCACGGCAGACGAACATGAGCTCATCGGGCTGAATCTGTGCTTTCTACCTGTAGGTGCTCGAGTGTTAATCAGGGAGCAGCTTGTGTGATTATCACTGAGCATTTTCACCTGGTCTTTGTGAGACTTTTTAATTGAATCCAGATGGAGAAAGAGAACAAATCAATGGGCAGTCAGACATAGGTATGGTAGGACTGGGTTCTGCTTGCAGGAAGGGATGGGTGCAAATGTTATACACACACACACTCACACAGACACCTGAGTGCTGACTGAGATTTTTTTTTTTTTTTTTTTTAAANTTTTTTAAACACTTCCTCCTCTTTCTCCTTCTCTCCACATTTCGTCGCAGATCTAATGAGGCTGCAGACAGCACACCCTGCCACGGTGCAAAATCTCCCTCCCTCTCCCCCACCCAACACTAGCCTATCTCTCCACTGATCTCCATCCCTGTAGACTCATTTCTTCCTCTCATCATTCCTCCTTGCATTCGGAGCCAGCGCGAATGAAACGCTCAATTATTAATTGCTGGCACACGAGCAAGGAGAGCGCCTTGGTTGTAGAGAAAGAGGAGGAGGAAGAGTAGGAGGAGGAGATACAACACCAAAAAAAGTAGGAGATAGGCTGTTATGCATGACGACAGCTTGACTGAACTGGGTCACGAGTACCAGAAGCTATTGTTAAAAACTCAACATCATCCTCCAAACCCCCTCAGGACACCTTTAACAGCAGGGAGTCAGGTTATAGGAATGCTATGGAGGAGGGAAGGGAGTGGAGGATGATTTTAACATCAACATTTTCTCTCTTCTTTGATAAAATATAATGCTTTGGTGAGAAATTCACTCATATTTGAAATTGTTTGGTGGCCTGAGACACAAACACAAATTAAATCCTCTTTTTTTTTGCAGGATGTAATCATATAAATTATCAGAATACTGAGCAATCGTAAATAAGTGACATTCTGTTCTAATTGATATGGTTTGGACTGACATGTAACCACAAATTATGCAGCAGTGGGTGGAGAGGACTGTGTGTGTCAAAAGCAAACCAACAGGCACATTAAGAGTCCAAAATAAATATGCAACTAAATGTATGACTATTTCAGGTTGTTATTGCTGTTATAATTCTACCGTCAAATTCCCAAAAGACTCTGGGTGCCATAATGATAATGGTGGTCATGGTGAAACAATGCATTTACACAACTTTCCCCATAGACCATCTTTCACAATGGTTCCCCCTGAGCCTGCATTGACAAGCACACCACAGCATTGTTGTTGTTTACCTCAACATACAATTAGCTTTTATAATATTTTCTCAGTAATGCAAAAATGCATGCATAATGCAAACATGTTTTTTTCAGAAAATACAATTTTAAAAAAAGAAGAAGGTAGGAGACAAATTAAATGTCTGACCAGCAGACACAGACCTAAACATTTTGGGAAGCTGTCTGAAACCTTTAAAATGCAACATCTTGGAATTTGCTAATTTTGTGGCTATGTATTGCAATATTCTGCATCTACTAGAGTGTCTTTGCAATGCAGGAACTTTTTCAGGAACTCAGAAATGTTCTTTTGCTTCAGACCAAGGAACCAGGACTCATGTTGGAACCACAACTATCGGTCCTTAGCCATTCTTTAGCTCCTACTCCAGGGTTGGTAACTGCAGGCTGTAGGGGGAAGAGCTGGTCTGGCTGGTCAGACACAAGCTTCTCTTCCAGTCAGTCAGAAAAGTGTTACTTTTGTGGAGCCAAATAGCAACAGCAAGGTTCCATCCATTCCATCCATTGCTTTGGGTACAGTAGCTTGTAACTGACACTACAGGCCAGAAGTTTGAGGCCACCCCCAGATTAGGAGAGAAAAAAAAAAAAAAAGNAAAAAAAAAAAAAACATATAAAATAAATGTAACTAATTAGTTTTCAAGAAGAATTTGTCAACATAAAACACTTTGAAGTCATTTCAGACTCAGACTTTGGTTTCGTCAAAGTTCAAAGTACACCTACACCCTCTGGCCAACTCATAATTCTCAAAACTTTTTGTTTCTCTTTTAAATGGATGCAATTTTAGCATAATTTTGATTAATATTTTGGATTGTTGTCATGTTGAAGAGTGAATTTTTGACCAATAGTTTGTAAACCGGATGGAACTGTGTGTCTTTGATGGATGGAATGGTAATTCTCTTTCTTCATAATTCCTTTAACTTGGACCAAGTCTCCAGATCTCTCTCCCTCAAAACACCTAAATCACAAAAACGTATCACAAACTATAAATTTGCAGTCCTCAAAATGAAGTTCAGAAGATGCAGAGGAATAGCATGACCAGACTGTGTAGCAAGTTAATCCCAAAATGGTCTGGGAAAAGGCAGACAGCAGACTATTGAATAGAATGTTAAAACACATCAGCAAGGGAGTTGGAGAACACAACTGGAGTGCCAGTGCACTAACACAGACTAGGCATGCCTTCATTAAAAAAAAAAAAATCCTTTTTTTAAGCCATAGTGGCTACATAATGTGCTCTTGTTAACAAATTCATCTTGAAAACTGATTAGTTACATATATTTTATTCATTTTTGTCATTCCCTGTGCAATAAATTGCAAAACAAACTGTGTATTGATGATCTTATTTTAAAAATCTAGGGGTGGCCTCAAACTTCTGGCCTCAAGTGTAGATGTGAACTTTTGGTTGAAAACGCCTTATGTATTAGTTTTTTTTAATTCCACCTATTAGTCAGTTTATTGTATCAGGTTGAAAAAAGAGCTTTTAAACCTCAACAAGGGGTTAAAAAAATTTCCACCCAGCAAACTTGATGATACAAGAAGTTTGACACAATGGCAATTAACACCTAAAAAGTATGAAAAAAAAAAAGGATCCATTAAGTACTGTAATGTCACACAAGTTTATTATAAGATGTTTTGTTTTCACACTTGACAAAGTTGCTCAGGGGTTTAAATGCATTATATTTCAGCTTAACTATGTCTTTCTGTCTGCCTTTCCTTTCCAGTTGTGTTGACCAGTTTCCACGAACAGGGATTCCGTTCAAGACGTGACTGAATGTTGGACGCCAATACTGTGATTTCAGCTGTTGGACTCAAATTGCTGCAGTCGACAATGAGGAGCCAGAACATGACCCTTTCTTTTCAAACCCACCATTTTTCTTGTAATTATTTTTTTGAACACCACTTATAGCTCCATCACAATGAAATGGAATTTCAGCATGAAGAACACAGTGAGTGGGGAACATACCAGCGATCATTTGAGCCCTCTATATACAATCCACATACATGTTATGTTACTGACAACCATTTCCAAAATATACTACGTTAGCGATAAATTTGAGATGTTTTCCTACCTTCCAGACCACCATTGGCTTCATTTTATTCCAGTATGCTATTAAAACCTACTTGTAGAGACTTGAGATACGTAATCCATCACAGCGAACAACACATCTATTAGGGTTTTTTTGTTGATATTTATTTGTACTTATTTAATCGATCCAACAGGGAGCTGCATGGAAGATGGTGCCAGGAAATATATCCAAGAAGAAGACAGCTTTTACGCAGCACTTACAAGGCCCATACCTTGTATAATTGTGCATAAGTGTTAGAAGGGGAACTGCTGAATTTTGAGGTGATGCATCACCTTAAAATTTGATTTTGAAAGATTAGGGGTTTTGAAAAAATAACAGGAAAACTAAAATACGGTTTGAAGTTTTAGAAATTGGTTGTCAGTAATGTAACGTGTAACCTGTGTATGCAGGTTGTATATATATATATATATATATATATATATATGAGCTCAATTGCCGGTATGGTCCTTTAACACTGAATTCAAACTTTCACAGTGGTACTGAAGCTGAAAAAAAAAAACAAGGCAAAGAGACAACAGTCTGGTTCCATAATAGCACAAAACTGATAGAAGTACTTACATGTGTATATAAATTATGTCCATAAAAAGAGCTCATCAAACAAAACAAGCTCATCGCACCAATCCAGGATAAAAGCACTGCATGGATTTAAATAGCGCATAAACAAATGACGAAGGCCGCACGGACCAAGTGCAGGTGAAAGGTCGTGGGTTGTATTGAAAGAATTGACATGGAAGGACGACCGGAAGACACAAACCCTCTTCACCACCCACTGTAAATGTGTCAGATCAGCCTCCATCTCAGAGGGATTTAGCACTATAATCTCTGGATGGTAAATCCTCAGAGGTTCGGTGTTCCATTGGAGAGAAATGCTGCATGTGTGTGTGTGTGTGTGTGTTACCACTCACAATCAAAAGCCCCAGGCAGGAAAAATCAGTACTTTTACAACTATTACCCATACGCTCCTGTCATTCAGGAAAGCTAACGGTCAGGGATTGGTTGGAGTAACATTTTTGCTGGCCAGTGTGAAAATGCATATTAACAAGGTAGTCTGTTATATCTAAGATTAATGATGTGTTGTTTGTAAAATATATCTAAATGCATACAGACTAATTCTGGTTTATTGAGGCTTCTGTCAGTGGAAAAATCTGCATTCCTGTGCAATGAAAGGATTTAAAGGACTGATGAAAATGTAGCTCTATTCTAAGTATTTTCCATTTAAGGTGAATTCTTCCTGCAAGGAACAGCAATATTTTTGAATTATCACTCTCTGAGACAGGTTTCAATGTACAAGGTGTATACTTTTACATCTTAATAGAGGTACTATCACAATTAAATTCACCCATTTACTTTTACAGCCGTAATTCTAGGGCAAAGTATTGCCAATGTTATAAAACAGTTGGTGAAATGGAGACGGCTGTTACGGGCAGGCATTCTCACAATATAAGTCTGATTAAGACAAATTCTATCTGGTCTGCTGCTGTTTATTTTTCTCTGGATTCTTTATATGCTCATGCACACGCCTGTACACTTCTACACAAATGCACATGAGCAAACTGTTGTGCGAAGCCAAATCTAGAATCAAATATCAAAAGTACATACATGTTCATATGAAATAGGTATATAAGTGAATGTGATTTCTAATAAATTCTTAGCAAGGTTAGAACACAAAGAACAAAATGTGAGCAATGTAAGCATGTGTGTGTGTATATGTGTGTGTGTGTATATATATGTGTGTATATATATACATGTGTGTGTGTGTGTGTGTATATATATATATATATATATATATATACATATACATACACATATACAGTATATATAGTGTCTTGCATGCGGGGGACCTACGAGAATCTTGCTGAAACTGGAGTCCATTATTGGACCACCACTTATTCTGCTTTCCTATTGTTTAATAAGCTCCCACCAATGCCTGAGTGGGCTTCTAATGAGGTGTTGACTTCTGCACATCAGCCCCCCAACACACACACACACACACACACACGTGCACGCATACATAGCAGAAGGCAGAGAGAAGACNCCCCCCAACACACACACACACACACACACACGTGCACGCATACATAGCAGAAGGCAGAGAGAAGACAATAAGCCTTCTTTAGCCCTTGAGACACTGATAGAGTTAATTAACCATCTTAAAGCTCAACATGGGTGTTCAAAACTCATCAGTGTGTGACAGCGTCAAACACACTTTCTCTGTTACAGCTGTGATAGGCTTTTACAATCGGTTCAAACATACATGCACACGCGCGCACACACACACATATTCACAAGCTGTCCATACAGCACCTAGTTTGAGGAAGAGGCAAATAAGCATTGCTACCCATTGAAGAAAAAGCTTCTGAAGCCATTATGGTGACAGTTTTTCTCATCAATTCAATAAATGGCAATCTATTGAGTACAGCCTAAATTTGACAGGAAGTGAAGGGGTCTTTCTGCTTCAATGCTGCAGTCAAGTGGTTCAGTGTGGCAATGAAACCTAGACATCGTCTGACTGCATCGGTGCTTTACGTACATTTAATTTCATTTAAGTCGTCCAGGTTGCTCCGCTGTGCGACCCTGCATGCCTTGGATCATCAGTAACTCAGAGTTACAGCTTGGGCCAAAGTGCAGGTATTGTTCTTTGCATGTTGATACAGAGGTAGAGTTTCAGACCATAGAGCAAATATCAATTTCGACTTACACATACACATCTATAGAGTTGCGGACATTGTGGTACTTACTAGTATAGCACTTCATTGGCTTCATGTCTCTCATAACGCACCGTCTCACACATTATCCTGCAGGGAGAGAGAGGGAGGAGGAAGAGGAGAAAGTGGTGGTCAGATGACAATATAAGTAAATTATAATTTTGCTTCTACAGAAGCTGCAAAACGGAAATAAAATTAAAGGACCAAATGTACGCTCAACTGCAATAAAGGCATAACTTGCATTGCTGAATCCAAGAAGATGACTCAGTAATACACTAGAAATGTCATGATCACAACCTTATGTCACAAACCTGCTTACTCAACCTGTGGACTCCCTCTGTCCCACAAATAAGCCTCATATAATCAGCTTGGACGTAAAGACTGAGGGTTATTATCCACTGAACCCACTGTGATCAAACATGATTAATGTGCACTTCCACTAAAGAGACAGTTTAGTTTTAATGTTGTAATATTTGAAGCATTTAGAAGAATTTAAATCTAGCTGCTATCTAATGATTTTTCCTGACTTTTTTGATTTTTTTTTTTTTTTTTTTTNTTTTTTTTTTTTTTTTTTGCTAGCAGTCATTTAATAACAGTAGACACAAATGATAGATATCTGAATCTGAAATAGATATCTGATTCTGGAATCAAACTTTGTTTCCATGAGGCGTGCAGAAAAAAAAAAAAAAAATNAAAAAAAAAAAAAAAATCATCACCACCAGGTCAGAACACAAATGTGCATCTCAATGTTACAGCTGAGAAACGATGATAAACAGGAGCTGATCATAAAACAAAAGGCTTCAAAAATAGCTGGGAGGGGCAGCTGGTGTGTTGTAGCCTTGTTGCATAAGGACAAAACACAATCCTGGTCTAAAAAACAAATTGCTGTAAAGGCACCACAGAGGAACAACAACACATTCCTCACAGGAAAAGGAACTATAGCATAATCCCAGTTAGCGGAATGTCTGAGCGGCTGGGAGGATTTTGTAAAGTTAGAAAAACCAAAGTTTGTAGGAGTGCTAAGTTGGTCTCTGTGACCACGGGGACATTCTTTGGGATCCAAACAGAGTGAGGGGGGGGAGGTTACTGTAGGCTGAGAGGCCTGTGAGGGGTCACACAGCGGAATGTTCCAGCTCTTGGGTCATGTGCTGCTACATTGTTCCCTCGCCAGTGTAATCCACATGTATGCACACAGGGCATGCTGGGAACAGGCTCCTGACATGCAAGAAGATGACACCACAAAGAAGACGGGCAGGACGACTCAGAGCTAAAGTCCCAATCAATGTACACTACAGGCCAGAAATTTGAGGCCACCCCAGATTTATTAAAAAAAAAAAAAAAAAAAATCATCAATGCACTGTTTGTTTTACAATTTATTGCACAGAAAATGACAAAAGTATATAAAATAAATGTAATAAATGTAACTAATTAGTTTTCAGGAAGAATTTGTCAACAAGAGCACATTATGTACTATGGCTTAAGAAATGATTTTTTGATGAAGGCATGCCCAGTCTCACTGGTGCTCCAGTTGTGTTCCAACTCCCTTGCCCAAACTCCCTTGTTGATGTATTTTAACATTTTATTAATTATCCTGCTGTCTGCCTTCTCCCAGATCATTTTGGGATTAACTTGGTACACAGTCTGGTCATGCTAAATCTGGTGGTGGCCTCAAACTTCTGGCCCGCAGTGTATAGACATCAGTGCTACGTGTTCACAACAGATATGTAAAAGAAGTTTGGTCAGTTTTGAACACTTCTTAGCCTGATTTAACGATATCAAATGACAACCATGTCAGAAAAATGTTCCACTTGGACTCTGGATGTTGTCCTATCTGTCAAAATGACTTGTTAATTGGACCTGGACACCGATGATAAAATCTCTGCCTACACAAAATGAAGATAAATTGAGATCTGAAATTACAAACCTTTTCCTCGACAGCAATATGGAAGCACTCCATCTAGCGAAAGCCGGACACACTAAATCCGTTCCTCTTGTCTCTGTCACTTACTGTCCAACACGAGTGTGCTGCATAAAATTTAATGTGGCAATAAATAATGTCTGGATATGTAAATTCTAAGTGTTTTTACAGTTACCTCTAGCAGACATTTGAAGCAGATATTCTCTAAAATTAGAACCCAAACTCCAAACTTTGGGATTACAACCAGGGCAGAAAACTAACCTGTCCTCAGCTGTCCACAGTAACTGATGGAATCCAGATTACATCAGCCAAATATATTTTTAGGAGCAAAACAATCAACCAGACTATCTTTGATTTTATGATCAAGTGTTTGGTATGATTTCTCCAAATTTAAATGGGGCAGACAATACAGCTTTCTGTGTTCATATTTTCATTTAGGGGATCTACTTTGAAACATTTGCTTTAATGTGCAAAATACAGATTGAACCACTCCTGCTCTTGCTTGCTGCAGCACTATTGTGCACACTCAGTGAAAACAGCCTCATAATTTGTGCATCTACTCACGTGTTAAATGTTGACACAATCATGCTAGAGTAAAAGACTAATGAAAAATTTAACTTTCATCTAACTGAATGAATTTCTTTTCGTGTGAACCTCATGTTTGACTTCGACAATGGTCAACACATACTCGCTTAAACTATAGCACCGTTCACACATGCACTCATCAGTAAAATGTCCTGCTGTTGTCCAAGACAGCGGTATGTGAGGATGCAGCAGAATGTAGGACTTCTTAGGCCTGTTTCACATGATAAATGTTGAGCGTTGCTGCTGAGCTTGGCATCCAGTGCTCTGCTTGTTCATGAGAAGAGTCTGAGCAGCGTCGCTCAACCAAGGAGGAAGCGCTCGTTGCTAATAACGTGTTGACAGTTAGCATAGGTGATCTTTTCAAATCCTTTCAAATTCCAAATCGGGTTTCCGGGTCAAATTGGGTAGCGGCATGGTTATCGAAAAAAAGAAGGCTCTGGCTCGTCTCATTCGGAGAAGAAAAGCGGAAAAACGGTGAATGTGCGTGCATGAAACCTTGTTTGAATCACCATTCTAAATTGCTCTACACAGGTTATGAGTTCTCCTCCATCGCTGTGGTATTTCTGCTTATGTGATGTACAGCTGTTCTCTGATTGGTTGCATGTTGGAAAGGTCAGTTTTAGAAAGGTCAAAGTTGAATTTGGTTGACGTTTGAGCACCGCATCAAAACGGAGAATCCAAGCAGGGTGGAGTGACATGGCGTTAGGAGTCACTGCTCATCTCCCAATACACAATAATGGAACACCCGGTCAACGCAATGCTTATCATGTGAAACTGGCCTTAGAGCCTAGTAACATTCTCGGATAGACTCGTGAGAACAGGGGACCAGGACATTTCAGGACAAATGAAGGACCATGCCCATGATGCATTTGTCCTGCAACTCACTTGTGACAATACTCTTAACATGTTGGCAACAAGCAGCTTTTCTAGAAGAAACTACACCAAAAAATGTCCAGAAAATGGACTGATTCAGTCTTCCACAGCGTAGTTTTTGTGTCATGCCCTGCCATATTCTTCTACCTCATTCTCTACATGTTAGCAGTTGGCAAAGCAGCTGCCAGTTTGGAGGGAGGATCACACCCTCTGCCTGACCAGGAATACCAGGTTTTTAGACTGGGAATGCCAGGATTATAGACCTGGAATGCTAGGTTTTTAGAGTGGGAATACAGGTTTTTAGATCAGGAATGCCAAGGTTTTAGACCAGGAGTACTAAGTTTTTAGACCGGGAATACCAGGCTTTTAGACTGGGAATACCAGTTTTTAGACCGGGAGTACCAGATTTTTAGACTAGGAATACCAGGTTTTTAGACCAGAAATACCAGGTTAAAGTGGGAACACGGTTGTTGCAGCTACTGGTCTGTACTTGGCTGCAACTGTGACAGGGATAGTCAAGAAACATTCCCACTCCAGGTCCTGCTTAATGCATGGAAGGGGCTTATAAAAACCAGGGAAAATTATAATGTCACCTTCAACAGCAAATGGTGGGTGGAAATTTCCAATCCTGATCAGACAGTCACATCTGTAGTTCCCTGATATTACAAAAATTTTCTGACAAAATTCAAATTTCTCTGGTGACATTAATCTGCCCTTGTTAGAAGAGTCACACGATGTTACATTTCATATTACGCTATTCTTACTATTGTTTATACAAGCTTATCGCTTTGTTATCTAGATAAGCGATAAGTAGGTGAGTACTTAAAACTCATTTCAATATCAATCACGGTTAAGAACACAGAGAGAGTGTAAACTACTGTAGAATGAGGTAATAACACAGATTAGGACATTTTAGTATTTAATGTACCAGTCATAATGACAATATGGCTGTTTTAGCAGAGAGATTTGTTTTTTAGACTGTAAAATAATTCGAGTGGTTATGAGCCAATGGAGAAAAAAAACCAGACTCAGTTTAACAAGATTTGCCTGGCAGGTGTGAATTTTCCATCACAGATTACAACAATCATGGAGCGCCAAGTTGCTGTCGGTATTTAATCTGCATTTGAAATGGATTTAATAAGAATGCGGTCCTGAGCTGTATGAATTCATTACAGGAATGCGTGCCGACACTCACCTCAGCTGGTGCTCTCGAAGGTTGGACAAGGCCTCCATCCCGTGGAGATAGGAATAGACGATCTCCAGGTCCTGAGGAGGAACAAGAAAACAGCTGTCAGACAAATGTTTCAATGAAAACACCAAAGAAAAATGTAGTGGCTTCCTTTACACTTTACATGTACACTATATTCTGATCTTTGTCTGTAATGCGATTAAGGAAAAAAAAAAAATCAAATATGTGGCATAAGTGGATGGAATTAATAGGATTCCCTCATTCTCCAAAAACATGGCTTATGAAGGAAAATAGGAAAATATGCCAGGTGAGGAAATGCATGCAAAAGCTTATGCAAAGCTTGAATAAATTGCAAATATAGTTCTGTAAATCAAAATACACCAAAGTCAATTTATGCTGAATTTAATGGTGCTTACATGCTCGTTTATTATTTAAGGTGGGTTTAAGTTTTATCATGCACCTAAACCTAAATAACAAGTAGACCATGCCAACAAAAATGCTCTCACACATACTGCGTTGCCAAAGTAACGATTATGAGCTCTCGCCGATGCTTGGACTGGTGATCATTCATATTGCAGAGGATAAACTGGCTGCTCATGAAATGAAATACATTTTATAAGGACAGTGACTCGGATTTGTGTGACTGAGTACTGGAAAAGAAGGCAGCAATAAAGCACCTCACAGATAAATAAAATAAATAAAGGAACTATCAAGTCGCCCAGTGAGCGACTCTCAGATTGTGTGGCAGCAAGCCAAGATAGAGGTGAAACAAAGTGCCCCTCTCTGAGAGCTGGCAGTCTGCACAGCCACTCCAGTGTCTGTTGGGACACACAGAGACACTGGCTGTGTGTGTGTGTATGTGTGTGTGCTGGTTGGCCGCTTGTCGCAGCGACTAGGATGTCTTTGTCGGCAGCAACTGGAGGTAGATGTGGCAACAGAGGAGAGACAACAGAGAGTCTGTGTTAAGAGCCCACCAGATACACACACACACACACACACACACACACACATACACAGAATGGCCACCCTGTCCTCGTGTTATGTTTTTGATTGCAGTAATTGTACACGAATAGAAAACCGTATTAAATGTTGACCACAAAAGTTTTGTTGATGCTAGGTGCCCTCACTGTCTGTCATAGTGTCCAAGTTTCTCCCCAGCGTTAATGTGGCTAATATGATTGGGAAACAAAATAATACATTGTTAAAATACATAATAAAAACACCCATAACACAAATAATAATAATATTTCTATCCCAAAGGATAGAAAGGGGAAATGAAGTGAAAGGTCAGAATATACTCAGTATGCAAACGTGGCTCTGCCTAAATTACACATTCTTAAATTGATGTTTAAAGGTCAAACATGTTAGCTATTCAATGTTATCAATCACATTCAACAGCCTGAGAGACGATTAAAGCCTGTGAAGTGTCAGTGTATTTCTTCAACACCACCCATTAATGCAGTGGACAATAAAGCGCCTGAACTCGGTTACATCACACGGTGAGATCGTCACAAATCAGATCCTTACGTTGAGGGTATCTGTGGTCAGCAGCCGTTTAACTCAGGCGATGTTAGGACATCTGATGCCATCTACTGGAGGTTCAAAGAACCACAGCCTGGAATATAACTGCCTATATTTTGTTGTGCTTTCATAAATGCCAGGATAATGACAGTTGATCTGACAAATGTATCCTAACTTGCAAATGCAAATTAAAAACAATTAGTTACTTTTCAAGTAAAAGTCAACTCAAATTTATTTGTATAGCCCAGTATCACATACGATGTCTCAAAGGGCTTTACAGACCCATACATTAGCGGTTTCCGACCCAGCCCAAGCTCTCTAAGAAGACGAGGAAAAACTCCCTAAAAACCTTATGTATCTTGTATAAGGAAAATGGAAGAAACCTCGGGGGAGGCTATTCAAAGAGAGATTCCCTCTCCTCAAACGACCGGGTGTGCAATAGGCGTCGCAGCTGTAGAAAAAGGGTAAATTACAAAGATCAAAAACAAGGAAATATTACAGAATAGTATGAACAGCAAATAATCAATGATCCAGTTTAGTCAATTAGCAAAAGTCATGTGAGAATGGAAAAAGCCTGACAGATAAATGTTGAGCTGCATCCACCTGGCTAAACTCACACTGCTGACCTACCACAGACATAGGCTGGTTTTTCACTACCCCATACCACAGAGACCATACCTACCTCCTTTGGATGGAGGGTTATGCTCAATCAAAAATGTGATGAGAAAAGGTAGATTATGAGTCGGGATTTAAACATTTCAATCGAGTCAGCCTCTTTTATGGCTGCAGGGAGTTTTCTTGAAAAAATAAAAAATGGATGTAAATTATGTTAAGGCAAGGTGATCACTGAGGTTTTAAGAGCAATGTGCTATATGTGCTCTATATGCACACTGTAAGTGTGCATTTAATTGTGCACAACTGTAATTTCATTTCATGCACAGATGCCCTTAGTGAGTCCTTTAGCCTGAGAAAAACCTGTGACAGACTATTCGCGTAAGCCTCACCAGATCAAACTCACTGGCTTATAAGTATGAACCCACTAATGGAGTTCATGCTAATGGGGGGAAAAAAAAAAATCAGTCAGGCCTTGAAAACCTAAAGCTAACCTGTAAATGAAAATTCAAACAAATACACATATGTATGATTTCTAAGAGTACCACCATGGGACAGTGTGACAGCAAAGCAATGAGGCAAATCATTGGACCAGATCCCCAATTAGTGGTGGGGAGACTGAAATTGGAGCTCCAGAGTTTGTAGTTCTGATCTCTGTGAAGCTATTTTCTTTAGTACATCTCCTCTGCCTCATGTGAGCATTAAAGCATACATCTGCAGCATTAATAACTTATATGGTAATGGTCAAAGCTTTGCAATTTTTTTTTTTTAATTTTTTTTTTTTAAACAAAGAAAAGATATGTAAACACTGATTTTGAAAGCCAAAATCTAATGGTCAAAGAAGAATATCACATAACCAAAACATCTCTAGATTTATAACTATAATTCTACATGTTTTCAGTGGTTCTGTACTGCAAGCTGTCCAATAAAGGCACAAGTCATTATAGTCACTGAATTTTATCAGATTTTAAATAAAAGAGCACATATACAAGATAAGAGCCTATAGGACAAATTAGATAAGGAGTGCCACTAAAATTATGAGTTTCTGAATGATAATTGAGAATTCTGGTTGTGTATGTCATACTAATGTGAAGTTTCAATCATCTAAAAAAATATTCTTCTGTTGCACTTAATAAAACCATCCAGACAGCAAGCCAGCACTAGGTGGCAGTGTAGCAGCTCTCTTTTTCCCCTTTCTACAGTGACATCACTGAATAAACCAGCGCCACTCAAACTCAGCCTCACAGGGAGAAATATGCAAAACCATCAATTGTGGCTTCAGTCTCAAATATTTCAGATTGACTGTATGGAAAGAATGTAAAGGAGCCCATCTTTTCCACTCTCTGTGCTTTCCGGTCTGATATTTTTTTCTTTCTGGCTTCCTTTTTGACTGAGCCAAACACTATCACCACAGATTGCTCAGGCAGAGGTTTGCTAGGGTTTTTCTTGAGATACATGAAAGTGATCTTCTAATACGGACAGCGATCAGCCTGCTTGGATCAAATCCTTCCGTGTCATTCAGTCTTTGGTTGATATGCAAAAAATAAAGGGATGTGCATATATTTTACTTACTCTACTGGCTCATTTATATGCCTTTGCCTTTCAGGACAGAGATCAAAAGCAGATGGTGTCTGATCTGTGCCTTCAATGTCTCTGAGGTGATGTCGACTTCACGTTCACCTCTTATGGTGAAAGTGTGCCCAACAGTTTCTTGCACATTCTCAGATCTTGGATTTAGAGAGCATATCAGACCATGAGCAGCAGGCAGATGACACGTGAAGGGCCAAATATTGTTCATGGAGCAGGCAGAATAAAGTTTCAAATATACTGGCTTTGGAGCTTTTTAGGGTGGCTCAAACTCCCAGACTGCACTACCAGGGTGATCTCTAATCCCCCCTCCCCTCCCTTCTCCTTCCAAACTAATCCTTCCAGGAATACAGGTGGCCCCCACCAGAGGAAAACATACCAAGACGCTGTTCTTGATAAAGCTTGGGAACACTTCAAAGCTACTTGCCCAAGTTGCTCCTGACATTCCTCGCATGCCAGGTATATATTGTCAATCAAAGTTCTTTGTGAACTTCCCAAGATATTTTCTCGATGCAACCGAATATATCCTTTACACCTTCATTTGTAAGGGGCAGATAGAGGCTGTGAAATGCAGCCTAACGAGTGGAGGCATTTCCTCTTGAGGATATAGATTAAACAATAGCTGGCTTTGTCCCTTCCCTCTTTGGGGCCTGAAAACACACACACACAGACCAAGGCATCCTGCATTTTCCACCCATTCTGTAAGGCCCACAGGGACAGGGTGCAGCATGGGCTCCGTGCCAGCATGCTGACTGGCACAGCAATCAGTGAGCAACGGGAGGTCAAGGAAGTTGTGATGTGTGTGTGTGTTTTTTCTTTTTGTTGTTTTTTTTTAATCTATTGTGCTCATCCAGACTTCTGGGAATGTAAAATATCCCAAGGTTGGATTTAAAACAAATGCACTGTAATCTGTTGGTATATGTAACGTGTGGTATTGTGACAAAGTGTATCATGTTAAAGATATCAGAATCAAATGCCGGATTAATGTTGTTAATGTAAAAAGGGGCTGCTTTTTTTGTTGTATAATGTTTGTGACATGAACGGCAAACCTGGACAAACATCATTTCTTTACAGAGCTTAAAAAACAGGATATAGAGAGAAGAGATGCTACTGCTTAGGATTAATTTGGTGTAGCAGTTAAAGGACAATACCAACATATAGCATGTTTGAGCCCAACATACACTTTGCTTACAAATGTTTCCCAAAATATACTACTGGAACTGTAAATTTTAGAATTTCTTTCCTACTTCCCAGACTGCTGCCATTGGTTTCAGATGTTTAAAAAAAAAAAAAAAAAAAAAAAAAAATCAACTTCTAGAGACTTGAGACACGCTTGCACAGGTAATTCATCACAGCTCTATTCAGTTTTTTTGTCTAAGTAACTTTTTAACTGGTCCAGCACAGACCTGCATGGAAGAAAATATATGTCTCCACCAGAGAATATAGTCCCTGGAGAAGACTGCTTTAACCGAGAAAATAAAATTACCATGCCTTCTACAATCATGCTTAAGTGTTACTGAATTTTAAGGTGGGTGTATCACCTGAACATTTGATTTTGAAAAGAGGGTTTGGGAAATTAAACATGTAAACTCACAGGCATGGTCCTTTAAAACATTACCCTCTGAAATGCAGAGTGAGATACAGTCTTCAATTTCAATGCTGCCATGATCAATATTGTGATTTTTTTTTTTTCCAATTAGTGCTGCGTCCGTCAGCTTCCCTAAAGTCGGTTTCGAAACGTAACGACTCTGCTTTCTTTATCTCTTAACACCACTGCGTCTGCTGATAGGAAGCTTTTCTCTGTTTGGCCCTTTCCACTAGCGCGAATGGCCAAGCCATTTATTCGTTTGGCTCTGGCTGAATGCAGATAGCAGACCTCCGCATCTATCACCCATTGTGGAGAAACATCAAAGAACGGGCTGCAACCTTTAAAAACAATGGGACCCTGTGGGAGAGATAAACAGGTAGAGAGGTGAAGGACGTTTCTGGCGACCGAACCCAGAGGGTCGTATATCTGATGGATAAACAGTCTACATACACGCATGAGTCGAGTTTGGATCACCTGTTTTCCTGTTAATAAAGTTCATTCAAAGTAAAATCTGTGTCCAATATCTTACTCATTTCCTTTCACACTCTTGAAAATACGATCATTCATAAATCTCATTTTCTTACAGCAGTAACTAACCTTTACATGAAAAAATCTGTCTCTGTTTATGTGCGTCAAAAGGCCGAAGCTGCAAATGGGATGGGGAAGATGTTAGGCTTTTATTTCTTATAGGAATGCTATGACCAATTAAACCCATAAAACTAGACACATGACGGCTGTTTTACTGGTGGGCTGACCTCGCCAAGTCACCAGGCAGAATAAATCAACGTATCTCCTTTGCACGTGTTGCGCCGCGAGTCTGGCTCTTTTCTACCGACTGTCAAGGAAACGCTTCTATCGAGCGATTCAACAACATGTTTGTTTCTGGAAAAGCTGCAAAACGTTTCCTGCTGCAAAAAGAAAAAAATCTGATTAGTGGTCAAAATTAGCACAAAGTTGAGGTCAGATCTGCTGAGTTGCTTTATGCACACGGGACTCTGAGACATTTTTTTGATCCATTTCATCTCCTCATTCCAGAACATTTGACTGCTAACTCTAGATGAGGACACAGATAATTCTTATTAAGCCAAGGGAAGAAGAGAGAGAGAATGAGAAAGAGACAAAGAGAGAGAGCAGCTTCCTACTGTGAGGCATATGTAGTTCTGTCAGCAGCCACTTGTAAAGCGACTCGTCTGCATGAGTTTTCACAGCGATGTCTTCTCATGCAAATGGTGAAATGCCTGATTGTTCCTTTTGTCCAAAGTGGCAGCCAGAGAAGCCTGCAAGTGCTCTGAGAGTTGTTGGCTCAAATCCAACAATGACACTAAGAGAGAGGAACATGGCATACTCTTCATCATCAGGTAAGGTTTCTAGCTTGTGTAACTATATGAGTGTGAAGCTATTTGCAAAAAAGGCAAGATGGATGTTGGTCGATATACAACGCTTAATAAACAACATGGACGCCATTTCCAGTTCATTGCTCTCAAGAGACAAAACATGTCTGCAGACCGCTCGTTATGCCGTCCCTGTCTGAGAGACGTACGGCTGTGATGTCAAAAGTGAATTGGCACTTAAATCACTTTACATGGAGGGAGTTTATCGTTGTTTTGAAATGAGCTGCAAAAAAACACAAATTAATCCCCCGCAACTTGGGAATCAGGATGACCTTTTACAACAATTGCTCACTTGTGATTGCACGGCGACATTTCCTTCCGTACCTTCACCCTCTGAGCTTTACTCAGGCCCATGTACAGTAAGGTTGGAATCGAACAATGAGGCTGTAGTATGCAAATGCAACATCTCATTATGGCTAAATCAAAGACAATATGTGGTAAATGTTGTATGAATAGAAAAATATAATTCATAATATTGTCTGTATTATTTTCTTTTTCAGCAGTTTAAAAAAAAAAAAAAGGTTAAAAATATATGTGGGTCACAGCTAATGACACAGATTTAATTTTTTTTTAAAGAACCTTAACAGCTTTCTATTAAAAATGTCTTTATGTAGTTGCTCATTCATTCTTTTTTTTTTTGTGCAGCTACATGCCACATTGCCACTTTAACCATTCTGTGCCAAACGCATCTTATTTAGTGATGCATCAGTATTCCGGGATCCTGTTACCGTGACAGCGGAGGGGCAGTCTTGTGTGTCAGGCCAGGGTGAGGCCTACATTCCTCAGATGACACTGCCAGCAAGAGACACAAGGCCTAAAGGGGTCACCCAAACCGTGCAGACCTTCCAACCCCCCTCCTGCTTATGATCCTATAGAAGGTATGGCATACCAAGTACAGGAGCCATCTGGGTTTATTAGGACATGGCTTCTGGCATCCTGCTCCATTATGAGACAGGGGCACTAGTCTTTTAAAAAGCCAGACACAATTTATACCAAGGTGCTTTTCATTTAATTACTCCATATGAATGAAGCTTAGGCTTTATGATGAAGAGGGGAAGAAAAACATCTTCACTTGTAATTACAAAACATCTGCAAAAACAGCAAGATTCCACTTATTGGGATTTGAGCAGTCATGTAGCAATCATCACTGCTACATTTTAGACATCAAAGAAAACCCTTTAAATGATCAAACACAATTTCTGATATGGATTCACACCAAGGCAGTAAAGGGCATTCCGTATATTTTCTAGTATCTTCACAATGAGAATTTAACTTGGCTTTGCAAGAAACAAAATGTCGGTTTCACCACTGTCTGGCTGTCTGATACAATGTAAAGTCAGTCTAGGTGCATAATGAGATGGATAAAGTGTGTGTGTGTGAGTGTGTAGGTAAACAGAATGTAATTGTTTAATGATGTACATATAGAACACTGGGAGTCAGTGAGCCAGTGTTGAAGGTTGGAAGGTCACGTCGCCTACAGTGCCATATATCTGCTAATGGCAATACATATATGGCACTATATTGTCAGTTCAGCACAAATGTTGCAGCATGTCTGTGTCAGCGTGCCAAGTGGGAGTGGGGAGGGCACCCCACCCCCACCCCACCCTACCTCAGAGCAGACAAAACAGCAACAACGGCACTTTATTCCAAATGTGCAGACTGCTCATCATACACCTCTGGGGCTGAGCTGCGACACTTCAGTGTGTGAGTGTACATGTGTATGTGTGTGTACTTGTGCGTTGCCTTGTCTTTGTTTGTGTGTGCTCTGTGTAACAGGCTGGGCAGCAGCTGTCCTTGAATCTCTATTGACAGAGAGTGTGGGACCTGCTGGGTATTTTTATCCATTTGCCTGTGTGAGAGAGCAGGTGGAGGCTTTGTGGGCTGCAACAAGGTCAGATGGTGACGAGCGCCGCTATCTGTGGCTGTTCCAAACATTCAGGATGGAGTGTGTGTTTTACTAAACGGAGCATGCTACGATAGCAACTGGATGAACTGAGGCATTTTCCTGAACGCTCCATTTATTTTTGGGAAAAATCAGGAAAGAAGAATTACGTGACATGAGTTTCATCTTTACAATACCTTGTAAAATAGAAAGTGATCATATAAGCAGATCTAGGGGGCGTTAAGATCCCAGTATGAGACAAAATGAAGAAAGAATAGCAAACACATCTTAAGAGTTTGCAGTATAACAACTAGATTTCTTTTTATGCCACTCCGTGTTGGTAGAATGGTCACAAGTTTATTTAGAGAAAAAAAAATGGAGATGGTGTGTTTTCCTCAAAATCAGAGTAGGAAGTTTTCATGCATTGCTACAACAGCTGAGAAAGTAATAAATGAACTAAAGTCCAGTTTTGCCCACTGGTTTGTTACTAGTAATGCAACTAACCATGTGATATTTAGACCAATTATGGCCAAGGATGCAGCAGTATCAGAAGCAGAACAGATGAAAGACGAAAATTCGCTTTTGCGGCCCACAAAACACACAGAGCCTTGCAATACATCTTTTATGGCCTAAACATTTTACTTTGTACAAAGTATACTGGGCCTTTAAGAATGATAATCGACCTGGAATTAAGTTGGCCACAGGAGCAGCCATTACTGTTAATGCTGCAAATATCCCTATTGTTTTGTCACGAGGACAACATTAAAACCATGCGCCGTCTAAATAAAGTGGCACATACTACACAAAACTAATTACCAGTCTGAAATCAAATGTTAAATGAAAAGTTTAAATCAAGAGGCTAAGCTAGCAGACCACACGTTCCTGTCTTTTTTTCTTTACGGTTGTGATTCTGAGTTCTGTGCAACCAATTACAACCAAGCCCTGCTGTCACCTGTGTAGATTCCCTTAAGAAGAAAACAAGGCAGGACACACACATAATGCGCAGATGAAAAAGTCCGATACGCCCAGCAGCCGACTGTTTTCACTTTTATACCAGCACAGTGGAATTTTTTTGAATAGAATTAAACTGCTGAAAGATGTCTGGGCACTGAAGTGGATAGAGGAAGAGGCCAATTTACCAGTCGCAGGCCCAATTTAAAAGCGCTCGGTGGTTGCTGTTTATTTCCCACCCTGGTCGGGCAGCTGGTGGGCATGGTGACTGGCTGGAACAGGACTCGGGGAGGCATGTGAATGAGCTTAACAGTGCCTACTTGAGCTGCCAGTGTAAAAACTTGAACAGCTAACATTCACTCAGTCTCTTGAGGGATGCAAATTAGATGCACCAGCCCATCAGTAAGTTTTAGTGCAAGATTTTGTGAAAATTGCACAGCACTACAAACTGAATAGTCCTCAAGAGGGTCCAAGGGAAAAAGACTCTAATAATACGTTTGCCACTGTCTGATGGCTGTTCTGTCAACAGCAATCGCTTTTCTCTTAGCAGTTAGCATGTCGAAATGAAAGCTAACGGGTCACTGACTTCTCCAACTCCTCTGCTCTGAGATACTGCAGCCAGTTGACAGATTTGGTTTGGATGTGTGTGCGTGTGTGCGTGTGTATGTCTTCAACCGTGCATTTTCAAAAATAACACTGTGCAGCCAAAACCTTCCAGCAACCTCGTTTCGAGCTAAAGATTGTGCTATCTAAAGAATCAGCCTGAATATTATGGTGCATGTGAAAATACATCTTGCAGAGTTCATCATGTTACAACCTGACAGAAAACCAGGATAAATTACTAGGAAAAACTATGTAAATATAAAAATAAAGACAAATTAATGGAGGAAACATTATTCCTTCCTCCTGTACAAAAAAACTGAAGGAAAACAGAGTTTAACAAAATTTCCCACCGAACCATGAATCTGCATAAGCATAAAGAAAAGAGCTGTAAATCATGAAATCAGTCAAATAAAAATGGAAAACATGTCTGATCTACCCAATATCAGTATATGATTTATAGAAAAATATAATTACAATCTGCAGTAAACACTGTCAAAACAATCAATGCACCGCTGTGCCGTTTCAGGGAAAAGCAAGCAAAGCTCTCTGTGCTAACTGAGCATCGACTTGCCTGCAGCTCTTCATTCTGCTGTTGTTTCAATGTTAACCACACAATATTAGTCAATCGATTGCAGAAACTCATTACTAACCAATTAGCACTGAATGCTGTTTGCTAAGTCAGTCGCACCCTGTGACATCTGAGTATTTTCACACCGGGCAAGAACTCAAAGCCATCTACTCCATTCATAACTATCAATTAAAGATCTGGAACCTTAAAAAGACTATATTAACACAGCGTGATTTAGGGGAGAACAAACATAGTTGGTGTTTAAATGGTCTCAGACATGTCAGTGTTGCTTAGCTGCATGGATTTGAAGCTTGAAGGTGTTTCAACTGAGAAATTAATAGTAATTAATCTTTATCAAAATGCCACGATTAAATTCACGATTCATAAAGCTTAGCGTAAGACTTAGCATGTTGATAAAGTGCAAATATCGTCACACAACCATGTTCCGTCATTCATAAACACCTGTTACCAGCATCTTTTAGCGTTTGCCTTGAAAGAGGTGTTACTACAGTACTTCCTTATTTACATGCTGGGGAATCAATTCATAAAACACACTGTCGCACAAAAATTAGGACCTGCTTCAGTCTGGTGATAATTTTACAATTTTTGATCCGATCTCACACGCGCTAGTGGCATTATGCCTCTTCATCAAGCCTCCCCCCCCCCCCCCNCACACACACACACACACACACTACAAGAGTAATGTGTGAATTCATCTGTTACCTCAGTGTGGCACTCTAAAGCACAATTTGTGTTTACTTTGCCAGATTTCTATAACGTGTCGATGTCACTTTGACACCAGATGAAGCAGCATAAAGTGAAGCTCCTAAATATGAAGCAGCTCAATAAAATGTGGAGTTTCGTTCCTTTACAGCAAGGCTACCCTATGAGACACTGGTGCACTAATTAAGTAAGGGAAGCTTTATGAATGAGCTTCAACTCAGTGTTTATTTAGTGTGAAGCTGTGTAGTTATCGTGATTTTTTTATGAATCCCCCAATATTTTGTGTGCATGTTGAAGCAATGTAATGCAGGCTTGTGCTACTTTTTAAACGATAAGTATAAACACTGGATCTATAATTAAAAGTCGAACCAACGATCATGTTAGAACCCATTTTATTCTAGTGTTTCACGCCACTTAATAGGCTTCAACACTGTTGTATTTACATGCAAACTAAACTAATTTTTGTCTTTTTTTAACCTTTATTAATCCAGGGGTAGTTCACTGAGCATCGAATGCTCTTTTGCAGGAACGCCCTCTTTACAGCAAGTAATGCAAAAATGTGGATGCCTAGATGAATTAATAGGACTCTGTTGTTCACTAAATCTACATCACTATTGCTTAAAAAGCTTGCACAGAATGCTTGCACCAATTGTAAGACGATGGAACATTTACGTTTGAGCAAAATAATCTAATTTTGTTATTCGAACTTCAGAGAAACATCACTTTATGCGACTTACTGCTTAATGAGATTGGAGTCAGAGTCTTAAGTTCAGTGTAAAAATTCTGAGTGATATCTAATGTCCATCTGGGCTGAGAAAAGAACTTTAAGTTTTACACCATAATCAAGAGCAGCCTTGCCACTCTATATAGATTTTACATAAGCAAATAAGCTCCAGTTTGCTTCCTCCTGACTCAGTCTGTGACCACGGTGATGTAACATGTTGACCGATACTCCGACCACAAGCTCATTCAGAGTCAACCACTGTACCGACCATAAACATGACCTCAGCACACAGGCTGCAACAAGCTCCAAACAATTAATAATGCAGAAAGTCTGCAATAATAAAGCAATTTCAATCTGATCTGTTTTAGGAAATATTACATAAAAATATGCGTTTAAAATAATACAATTTACTAATTTCATTAATACTGCTCATCATCAAGGCTAGTAATCGTGATTATTAAGCCTTTGGGAGGGAAAAAAAAATCTAAATCACACTTATTTAGCCATAAACATGCAGGCCTAACCACAACAATGGCTCAGAGTGGATTTAACAGTGGACTCTCACAAACACCAGACACAAAAGGATCTTTCAGCTCTGTCACTGAACCTCATCGTAGCAGGTCTGCACCTGGGAACAAAGCCAACCGTCCGGCCAAATGAAACTCGCTCCATCTCGCTCAAACAAAAGCCTCAAAGAGGTGCAGCGCAATCATCACAAAGTTACACAACATCTTATAAAGATCAATACAAGAGAGCACAAAAGCTGAAACGGGGAGAAGTGGGATAAAAAATGAAAAGTAGATGTGCTTTAATCTTCCCAGGGCAAATTGAAAAATGCTTGTTATTGACATAAATTACAGCCAGTTGCTGCTAATGAACTATGTCACACAGACAGAAAAATAATTCCTATATCTGCCATGATTTAATATGATGCTATGACGGCATCGATGTAGTCTGACCTCTAGGCTGTGCTGCCCTTGCTGCAGATTTCATTTCACCAAACAGCATTAAGTTAATTCAATCATCAAACTATTAACTGTGCTGCTTCTCCCGCAGCTCACTGTGTGAAGTAATTCAAACATCACAGTGCTACTGCGGCTGGCGGTTGCTAGGAAACGACAGGAAAAACTGTTTTGCTATGAAAGCAGCTTTCATGTGATTCAGATTTCTCTTTTTGGGACCCAAGGCCACAACGCTTTGTCAACAGAGGCGCGCGAGATTGTGTTTGGAAAGAAATCCCACATAAAATCTCCAGTAACATATGCTAGAATTAAAGAACCAATGTCACTTTACAAGGGATGTGCAAGAGAAGAGAAGGGACAGTCCTCATCTTGCAATGGCAAATTACTGAAAATGAATTGCAGGACTTTTCCAATACTGCAATGACAGACCTTTATAAAATAAAGCCACATTTGTATCCTGCAATAAACATTAATAAATCTGAGTAACGTGGGCTACATGGCAAAGAGAATACTGTGAGGTACAACACAAAAAGGAGACTGAGATTCTTCACAAACCAATAAAATATCACAGAAGATATAAAGACTGCATAATATAAAATTTAAAAAAAAAACACATTTTTAAATTATAAGACTTACTCTGGTAATCTGATGCACATAAAAAATACATTCTCTTTAAGTTCCAGCTTGGCACTTTTGGTTGCGTCTTTCTGCGGGGTCTTGGGGAGACTGAGTTCGTGGGCGGCATGTCCCCGAGCTGGGAGCGGGCCGGCCATGCTGCCTTTTGTTTGCAAGTAGACAACACTGTCATCGATGCTCTTTTATGGTTTGCCACCACAAGAGCGAGGCCTAGCGCCTGCCTGTGTTAGGTGCGACTCCTCACCTTTTTATCTGAAAGGGTGCGATTGTTGCACTGCAAACATTCCATCAAAAAAGGGGACAATGGAGGTGTTGTTTTCTAAAGCCACTGGGGAGAGTAAAAGGTGGTTATTGTGAGCTGATGGTGTATTTGGTGAGCTGCCAGTTTATGTCACACCAGTGAGAAAAAAAGATAGCGTTGCTCTGAGTGGCACTTACAGTAAAAACTTACTTACAGGTGTAATCACTACAGTGATTGTAATAGTGAGCAGAGCTTTAATGGCCACTGTGAGAGATTTGCACTTCTTGAAATGTCAATTCTTGAACACCTGATCACGCTTCACAAAGCAGGCATTGCACTTCTCTGTACCAACATGCGTTCTGGCTGAAAAAGCCCTCTTAGTTTTATAACTTGTGTTTAGGATTTGCATGTACTGGTGCACCCAGCTCACCTAGTCTTCAATGGAAGTTTCCTGTTTACAAAGTCGCCTTATGATCCCACCCAAGGCCTTTCACTTCATTCTGACTAAAATAGGCCTCAGCTCCAGACGAACAGGGATTTCGGGCCATATCCTGAGGATGTTTCACAAAAGAATCATGGTGAACTTTGTTACATTGTGATCTTTCTGGATGTCAGTTACATATTAAAGGACTATACCACCCATTTTGCATGTTTGAGCCTATGTATTCAATTTTCATACACATGAGCTTACTGACAATCATTTCCCAAAGGATAAAACCATATTTCAGCTTTTCTAATATTTTGCAAAATCTCTTAATCTTTCAAAATCAAATATTCAAGCGATACACCCACCTTAAAAATTGATGTTTCACCTGCTAACAGTTACACAAAATTATGAAGTCACAGATTTTTTGATTAACGCAGGTCTTCTTTTGGGACTATGGTGGAGACATACATTCACTCCGCGCTTTTTATTGAGCTTAAACACTAAACTTACAAAACTTCAAAAAAACCTGAATATACGTCTTGCTTGCGATGATGGATTACCTATCCCAAGAATGTTTCAACTATCAACCAGTTGATTTTAATAGTGTACCAGAATGAACTGAAACCAATGGCGGTCTGGAAGGTAGGAATTTTTTTNAACCTTACGTGTATGAAAATTGAATATATTGGGCTCAAACATGCAAAATGGGTGGTATGGTCCTTTAAGGCTCTTTTCTCTTTTGTTGGCATTGTATGAGCTTAAGTCACAAGAATGAAATATCTGAAACCCATGTCATGACACTAAAACACCTGACATGAAGTCACTGTTAGTTGGCTTAGTGTAGTACAACGTGGACATTTTTTAGATACTATATTCTATCAAACTCATTCGAGTCTTTTACATTTTCTGCTGCACAACTTCGTTACAACACTTATTCCCAGGGTGGCGACGATATAATTGCTGTGATCGGAATGGTTTTTGACAAGCAGAAGCTGGCTGCAACAGGGCATCATTGTGTCGGCTGCACACTTGCTGCTGGGTTCAAAGCAGCAGAGCCTATAGGGAAGCACGCATGAATGGCCAGAAAACTTTTCCTCCAATTATAACCAAATACAGTCTTGATTTAGCTGAAGAATAACAGTCTAAATGGGGGAAAGCCGCAGATGAACCCGTGACTAGTTTGTAGGTATAACACTCCATTAGTGACAGAGTTACTATCAGGTGTACAATGACGGCTTTGTGCCCACGACTCACAGATACGTAGTATTTCATGACACAGAGAACCTACACTAGAAAAACTTGTTTATAGTGCAGAGACAAATTTACTGTATTACAGCAGTGGCTCCAACTAGAATTTGTGTAGCATGTCTCATTGCAATTCCAAAGAAATTTATTCAAGAACATCCCCTAAATTTTATACAAAAAAAATGTATATTAAGAACTAGAAGGGCAGTACCTCCACCAAAGCTGAAGAAGCCAAGACTAATTTTGTCTTGTTCTACACTGGTCTAAAGAAACGACTATATAATAACAGCACTTACTTGCTTTATATGTCTTATAAAAACTGTAGATTTTAAAAATTTCAGCAGATCTAGAACAATTTATAAAATAGGATAAATGTCAGATTTATTTTATTGAGGTATAAAAAAGGGACTGAGATTTTGAGATAATTAAATATGCAGAATAATCAGGATTCTGTCATATTTGGCAGAAGTTGTGCCCCTCCTTTCCTACCACGATCAATTTTTGCTTATTGTTTCATATTGTGTGGTTCAGGGTGGCTGTGGTACTTTTCTCTCAACATTATTTTCCCTAGAACTCCCCTGGGCGACATTTTCCCACAATGCGCATGCTGCGATTGCTTGCTTCAACAATAGAACTGTGGAGCTTCCAAAGTTACTCACAAACAAACCAGCAAATGCTACTTAAAGGAGACTGTCTGAACATTTGTCCCTGAAAAGAACGGCTAGTGTTGCATTATGCAAACCTGATTTTGACAGTAGAAGGCTACCCAGCACATAAGAAGATGTGCACACTAGTTGTGGCAAGAATGATTAATGAAATGGGTTTGGCCACAGCAGGAACGATTTAAGTGTTAAGGGTTGAACGGGCCATATGGGAAAACGTCTGGCAGCGGATGGCTGTTTGAGGTCAACCAAGGCAAGTGTCAATTAGCCAATGAGCTAATGCCCAGCTGTAACTCTCATAAGATCATTTAGTGACAAATGATTACTGGAAATATTCAAGAACTGGATGCCAACATGTTACCAAAGAGCATGCTAGCATTACTGCAGGGAAATGGTACATCACAACAATAAGAATGTTGGGTCAGTGGGTTACCGGTTTCCACGAAGCTTTCAGAGAAGCAAAGACCTAGAAACTCAAGCTAGAAACAAAAGCTCGCTGTCTTGAGAGTAGAAGAGAGTATCTTGCTAATCTCAGGCTGGCAGTCAGGTGACCTAAACTCAGAGCCATTAGAACGAAAATGTAATCAGAGGTTCAGTTCGGGAAAAATAAGATAATTATCCCCCTTCTTCCCAAAAGCAAGAAGCAGGGAGAAACTGTCAAACATTCCAGTAAGAATCAGATTACGGTGAGGCCTTGGTAATGAACAAGCATTTTCCCTGATGGGCACTGGAGGGACACAGGGTTGAAGAGTTGGAAACGTGACCAGCCACAGGTTAGACAAACCCTCAGGGACCAATTACCTAGATAAGGTTTCAACGAGGCAGATATCGTACACTTCTTGTCCAATCTGCTCCACAGGAAATGGAACAACAGCTTTCATAATCACTGATTTAGAATCGGGGAAAACAGAACTGTTTCCTTTTTAGCTTGTGCACTATTTCTCATCTTCCCACTGGCAGGAATCTAGGACTGAGTTGTCATTTTCACAATGGCATCACAAGGAAAACTGCTATTTTTATGCAAGTTATCATTATCAAGAAGTAACATGAACCACATTACTTCACCATCATCTGCCAACCGACTTGGCTGATGGTAAACCACTGTTTGCATGAGGAACGACGGGCTACATTAGGATCAAAACTAGCAGAAATAGAGCTCATCAACAAATAGAACAGAAACACAATAAAAAACAATAAAAGATTTTGTTGCAAATTAGGTCAACAAAATTTTGACCATGAAAAGTGACACCTTAGTAATGAGGATCTCACTCCAACCTGGGCATTCCAAAATGAGCGATCATCTGTAATCTCTTTGTCAATAAACTGTTCGAAAACATGTACAGTGTGTTTTTTATTAAGACTGGATCGGGTTCAGTTTTGTCTAAAGCACATGTTTTGAGTATCCTAAGCTATATCTTGATAAAAGCAGAAGCATCCTCATATTTTTTTACCCAACACTTCTCTGTTATACTTATTCTAGACTGTATTGATGGGCTAAATGATTAACACTGCAACTACAAATCTGAAGCAAAGGTAAAGGACATCGTATCAGCACATCACTAACAAGGATTGCTGTACTTTTATTGAAAATCTGAAAAATGGGTCAATAAATTATCCATAACAGCAGAGAGATGCTATCAACTCAATTACGCTGTCAGGTCTGATTTAATCAGATTTGTGGCTATGCAAGTTTATCAATTTCCTAAAAGTGGATGCATAAGTGTACATATTCTGTGCAGTTGTGAAAATGATTGAGGCTTGTCTAGTAAATATTACATAATACATGTACAACTCATTTAAATTAAAAAAAAAAAAGTTTTACAGACTATTGTAATTTCCATCGTGGGGTCTGTCAAATCCCTGACTCCGCCTTAAAAATCAACTGTACATCACAGAAAATTTTAACTTTATTTTAAAGTAAACAAAACTTACGCAATCATCTTCTCCCCTTCTTCTTTGAATAATAAACAGTGAAAATAACAGTTGAAACAAGAAAAATCTGGAGCAAATGACGCAAGACTCATACAACATTCTCGGAATAAAAATCTCTGCAGGCAATGGCATTATACATTTGATAGTATCGTGCAGCCCTGGAAATAATACGACCCAGATCTTGACCCTGTTAGTGCAACAAAAACCATCTTTAAGTGCCATTATCACAAAGCCTATAAAGAAGCATCAGCTGCATGTAAACCCTGATGTTGGGATTTAGAGAGCTCTTATCACACAAATGAATCAGCTCTTCATTTGGTGAACTTCATGTCTGGGCACCGACAGGGAGGATTATCGCAGCAGAGTGTGCCAGCATTGGGTGGGACTGAAGCCTATGAGCAAATTTAGTCCTGAAGTGCTCTGCAGTTTGTTTATATGCAGGGCGTCAGCACCACAGAACTGGAAGTGTCATTTATAAAACAGTACATTTCCTCAGCTTCAGCCCAGTATGATTAAAGGTGTTTTCAGACCTGTGGTGTGGTCTGTTTGCTCTGGTCCAAATCAGAGGCCAAATTGTTACATTGCTGGATTTGCTGATTGATTTGGTTTGGTTCGACACGGGGGGGGGAATCCAACAACATATATCGGCTAAAGTTATGAGGGGACACTCACTCTGCTAATTGGTCAGAAAAGTCTGGGGGCAGGAGAAAGACAATAGAAACAGGAAAAGTTTCCAATGCCAGGATAAGTAAATAACATAGAACAGAAACAGATTTAGGATACTTTTCTAGTCACAATCATCATTTGGGCCTTGCAACAAAAGAAACTATGGCAGCAGAAGCTGATTTTGACTGCAAGACAATACGTGAAAAACCACGTTGTGCCGTCAGAGGACTGAACAGAGCACATAGCACCGCATGCTAACCTTCAACGCATTCATCTGAAGATGACTGAAGTAAGTTTGATATGTTACAACCACTTCACAGCATCCGCTTCAATTCCTGTGTATAGTCAAAAGTGTAACGTAATTGCGGTAAAATTTGTTTCACATTTGAAGTGTTTGTTTTACATAGAGGATATGTAATGAGTGCCTAATGTAAAACAGTTGTAACGTTAACCATTAATCAGTAGATCAGTAGACTGCCTTGGTGGTTCGGGACAAGTGTAGCTCATACTCACGCCACTCACACCACCCAAGCCACTCATGCTGCCCTCGCCACTCACCTCTCCACAATTCAAATGGAATCGGACTGTGACTACCAGGTTTGTAAACTGGAGTGTAATCTACAATCGTACTGGCTGTGTGTGTCTACCCTGGGCGCTTCTTGATGTCACGTGTTACTACACTGGCACTCCGTTCCATCCCTGACCAAAGCGCAGGGCATCGGAAGTGTCCTCAGCAAGGACAGCGACGCATAGATCGCTGTCTGCAGCACAAAACCACTTATCATGTGAGAGCAGGCTAAGGCTGAGATGACCTCAGCACACAGACTTACAATGGGAATAAAAGCATTATAGTCTAGAGATGCTTTTGAGAAATGGGGCCCTTTAGTTTACCTATTGACCTTTAAAAAGTAGAAATCTTTGTTTCAATTGTGGTACCAATATTTTCTGTGAGAGTAGTTGCCACTTTTTCCACATGGAAATTCCAAAATCTTAGTTTGGGATGAAGCTCTTAAATGACACAAGTTGCAAGTAGCGTAACTCAATAGCGGTCATGTAACTATTGCATGTCAGGAATGGTTTATTTTCAAGCCTCTCCGAGAAGCCAAGTGGGTCATTGGCTAAGTTATGTATGGACTGCGGTTGCTGAGTGGCATGAGCTCTGCTGCCTTCTGCTGTGAAGGCCGGTGGGACTTCTGCAGCCTCGACTCCCGTGCTTTCTTTTTTGGCTTTAAAAATATCTCATGGAATATGACCATACGTCAGTGAAACATGCCCTTGACATTATAATGTGTGTGATTCAGTTGCACCAAACATGCCGCCTCAAAGTCCATCTGCATATCTGACATGATAAAGAGTAGTAAAAATAATGAGCTGAAGGACTACACATGGTTGCCGTCATTTCCAGCGAAATGCACCTTTAAAGGAGCACAGTACGGATTCAGACAACGCCGGCAACGTGGAAACAAACGTCACATTTCCTTTTGGAATGATCGATGCATCCTAACAGATCAAATCACCTCTGCATGGATTGCATAACCTGCAGTGACATCTGCAACATGCAAAAATATTCAAGACCAGAATATAAATTTATGCAGCTGCAGCAGAAAGAATACAGCAAATTAAGCAACTCAGCAGCCATCTGGACTCTGAATAAACACTTTACTTACTTTAACTTTCTCTTAACCTCTGTTGTTTTAAAAAACGTGATTCTGTTGAAGAATATCAATGCTCTTTGTCCACACTTAACAGATTTTTTCTTCTCTTTTTAGAAGGATCCATTCTAAATATTTGAGTTGGGCTATTTCTTTTGTGACTTTTGATAAAGGAGCATCACCTTGGCTTCTGACAGCAGCTTGTGATGATGGCACTTAACAATTAAATAAATATTCAACAGATCATTCAACTGATCATCACAAACCAATACCAATACAATAAGACAACTTATCTTTGTTTTAAATAAACAATCTAAATATCCACCTACCTTATTCTAGGGTGAAAAAAAAAATACAACAATGCAACAAAGATGGAGAAAAACACCAACGTTATCCAAAATTAGACCTTTACCTAAGGCTTGGCCTTCACTTGTGTCTCTCAACTTAAGAGACGCTTCATGAAATGAAAGCGTCTTTAACGTCCTTTAGTCTCACTGGCACATTTGAACAGAAACAAAGCTGGATTGGTCTTTTCATTATTAGATTTTGGAGGCAACAGTCATGCGGGGCTAGACACACATACTGCTGTGTTCCAGTAAGGAACAGCAACTAGAATAGAAATGTTATATCTCCATATCAAACATTTATCAATAACATTATTACGCTGTACGTACGCCTGTAAAATGACTGTAAATAATCTTCCTGCGGCTAAGAGGTAATTTAAAATTAAACCTGGTTCATCTCTTGCTCCCTGTACAGCCATAAAACTGAGGGAAAAATATTTTTTAATACAATATTCAATAGCTTTTATGGCTCGTTTAAACAACGGTTAGTACTACACTTTTTTTTTAATCCTCAGCCAATCAGAAGCTGGCTGAGAGGCTGAGATGCAGCTTGAATGTCTCTGTAGACATCATTCGGTGGTGCCTAAGAGTTTTTTTCCCTTCTTTAAAACATCCTGCATTTAAAGTGGGAGGAATACGTCACCGTGTGTAACAGCTCCAGCCTGCGCTCGCTCTCTGCGTTCAACACAAGAATTACACGTGACATCACTTCACGTCTGCACAGTTCTGCACTGTGGAGCACAAGGAAATGCCGCGGCAAGCTGCATGTGTATTAACAGAATGGATGGTAGTTTTAAGATTTTTTTTTTTTTTTTACCCTGTGTTTCCTGGGAAAATGATACTGCTGTGACTCCAGGAGAAACTTGCTACATCAGTCCACTCTGCTTCTTTCAGCGATCTGTTGTTTTTTGTTTTTTTTTAATAGACCTTCACACGCTTCTGATGTGGTAACAAAAAATAGGAACGTAATCACAAAACCACATGGCTTTGGAGGGAAAGGGGCCGTTCTTCCTGCTAGAGTTCAAAAAGCATCCTGACACTTTTCCTCTTCCTGCTTGTGCCGAGAAGGATGCTGAGATTTCCAATCTGTAGCGACTGCTTCCTCTACAGCTTACCGTCTGTACCTGGATTTGTTAGAGGTGTATCTAACTATAAAAGCAGGAATCTCTGTCTGTCTGTGGCACCAATATCTCTAGAACCCGGTTCTGTATGAAGTTGAAATTTATATTTGCTCAGGACCCAAGGACTTGAAGTGTCGCGTGTGAAGTTATTTGGATGAGCAGTTCTCGACTGAGCCATGCCGGTAAAAAGCAGTCCAAGCGACAGAATACGCTCCAGGCGCGGCAGGATACTCTCCGCTCCATGGCAACCCGACCCCGTACAGCAAACCATGCTAGCTCACGAGGACGTGCAGAACAAAATTATGGCAGGCTGCAGCGTACATCATAAAGTCCGACCCGTTACAAACAGGAACGTTTTCAACGAGCGCTGCACTAGTTTCCAGAAATGTGATTAACAAAAATTATGCAGAATTAGAATTACTAATGCAGTGATCGTATTTTATGGTGTGCACAGCAGCCTGCCATAATTTTGTTCTGCACATCCTCATGAGCTAGCTTTGTACTGTGCTGTGGGGTCGGGTTGAGAGAAAGCTAGCCGGAGCATATGCTGCTGCAGCCGGAGTGTATCCTGCCGGCTACTTTTTACCGGCACAGCTCAATTTGAGAACCTCTGATCCAAACAACTTCACACGCGATACTGCACGTCCTTGGGTCCTCAGCAATAAACCTGCCAAATTTCAACTTCAGTCAGTGCCAGGTAACGTTGCATCACCTACACATACAAACATTAAAGCATGTGAGCTGAATACTTGCGTAACTGAGAATCATAAGAACTGCATGCAAAGAACTGCACCATTTTATGCTGTTATTTTTCAGCTGTATTGTAAATGGACCATTAAAAATTAATGGCCATTCTTTGATTAATGACAAGTCCAGTTTCATCTTCATTTGAAAGTTTATGGGTTGTTGCTATTTATGCAATAACAGGATATGAGCCAGGTAATTTCCTGCATGGCTATTCTATACACAAATACAGAAAATTAATATCTATTTTACTGTTACTGGGAACGAAATGATCACTATATGCCCTAAAAAAAATTCTTTAATTTTCTCCTTAGCCTCCATGATTTTTACACCAGACATTGTAATCCAGTGCTGATCTCCAATCTAGACCTAGAATATGTGAATGCGATGTAAAGTGGGCTGCCCATTCCTGCAGCGATGCAGCCCTGAAGCCGGGTCACCCACAGTGGAGGAGAGTTTGTGACCTTTAGCTTCGCCACCTGGCTTAACAGGATGAGCGATGGCTGGGCTGAATCTCCTGCCACTTGCTGCAGCTTTGCGGTAAAGTTAAAGCAGGAGTGTTCAGCTGGACGCCACACAGAGCAAAGCGTCTGCTGGACTACAACAGGTGATTCCACTGACTCCCCAGTGGACCAGTTTTGAGTTTCATTCTCTTGGCCGTTCATCATGCGTGGCTGAATTCCTCTGAGCTGCAGAGATGGACCCAACGTCAAAATGTGCAGCTCAGTTTATTATCTTTCTGTCCAAAGGAAAGAAATCTTAATTTGCAGTAAAAAAAAAAAAAAAAAAAAAACATAACAGCAAGAGGATCACAGGTTCTAATCCTGCATGTCCATCAACTGTCCTCACTGAGGCAAGACCATGAATCCCTAAACAACCACTATTAGATGTATAATTAACACAAACTGACCTGTGTTTGAAGCCTTGCACCCCCAAATAGTAAGAGAAGGGAAATCTTAGTCTAAAAATCTGTGACTTGCTTGAACTCAAAAAGGCTAAAGCTAAAGACACAGCTAAAGACTCCACAGTGGATTTGCTCAAATTACTGAAAAAACATGGAATTCGCATTAACTAAAACACTTTCCACATCACAAATGGATGCATGAATGCTGCTGATTCTGGTGTTACTAAGAGCCAAACTGCAAATAGAGAAATTCTTCCATTCCGTTGATGTGTTGGTTTCCTCTCAAATGCAATATTTAAATTTGAACAAGAAAAAGAAACTACAGATCAGACAGCTTTGTTTTAATTTTTTGATTCATAACACGACTGCCGTGTGCAGTATTTCTCATTTCCTGATAATCAGACTGACATTCTCATTTAAATTCACTTCCTCTGTCTTCCACTTCCACAGTCCCACATCAAGCAAAGGAACACTTGCTATCAAGTGGTCAGTTATTTAACCTGCCATGTGACAATACGGTGAAGCGAGGACAAATCCCACTGTGGTTAGTCCAGAGTGATAAGGACCGTTAGTTCTAACCGTTAGCTAATCCTGACAGAGAGACCCTGCCAACGCCATTAGGATAAACGGTGTCAGCCGCCAGAGCAGGAAACGCACACTAGACATCTGAAAAGAACCCTGTGAAAGGTGTTGCTATTAAAAAACAATGATGAGGAGACCAATAGGAGCGCACAGGATTCAGTCCCACCATGGAAGACTTCTGTTATTCCAGAAGCGTCTCCCTGCTTTAGAACCACGAGCAGTTTCCTAATGGCCTTTTTCCCAGTGACTGGAAAAGGTGTGGATGTGTGTGTGTGAAGCAGCTAAAATGACATGGAGACAGTGTTCCTGACAAATTCCAAATCGTGTCGGGACATCACGCTTTGTCCTATGAATAAATCATTGTCGATCGTTGTCATTTGATCAAACCAGGGGACGATCTGAAATTATTACTCCATTCATTTTGAAAAAAAAACAACTGCAGAATGCAAAGCTTGCACGCTAATGCAGCTTGGGTTCATCACACTTTGGTTCCAGGGTGCCAAAGGACAAAAGATGAGCACCAGGTATTTTTGGACTGAATCATTTTATAGCCAGTATTTGGTCCAAAACTCACTATAACTTCCCAGAAATTCCGAGTATTAAATTTTATTTGACAAATTTTTGGCAGGTTGGAAAAGTTTCTGAACCAGAGCTCAGACTTTGATGTGATACCAGAGGCCTTGCTGATAGAAATTCTTTCAGGCAGGATGAAACAGGTTACATCACAAGCGTTAAAGATTGCCAGGCTTGCATAATATTCTCACCTGTTGGCAACATTCTAGTCCAATCTCCAAATCTAACTAACAAAAGACTGTTTCAGTGCTGAAACAATCGACAAAGTGTCTATTTTAATAATTGATAATTAGTTTTGCTCTTTTGCCAAGTAAAAGGTCAAACTTTTAGGGTTGCCAGCAGTGAGGATTTGTTGCTTTCTCTGCTTCGTGTAATTGCACTGGATCATAATGAGCTTTTTTAACTGTTTGAAAGTGAAAAAATTTGAAATTATTTTGGACTTTGGAACTCCTCATAGGTATCTCATAGGTATTCCATCACCATTTTCATTTTTTACATTTTCTAAACTAAATGATTCACCAAAAACATACCTGCTAGATGAATCAAAACCAAATCATCATTACTTGCAACCCTAGATAATTTCATACCAAGAAACTTAAAGGTTGGATGGGTAAAAAAAAAAAAAAAAAAAAAAAAAAAAACCACACCATTACCCCATCACAGCTGACAAAACAACATAAGAAATTTGGCTTTGACAGTCAATGTTTAGTCCTCTTCATGGCTGAACTTTGCCGCTAATGATGCAGGGGGCATAGTCTATATTTCCATAACTCTAATTGCATCTGTCACCTCTAGCTGTTATAGCCTGGTAAACCTGTAAAGACTATGGACCTAATACAGTTAACAAGCTGTCAATGATGCCATAATTGCTTCCTCAATGTCAGATGGATCTGAAATCTGCTGTGCCACCAATGTAGTCCAGCCTCTTAAACCGATGGTTTAAGAGGCGGCCTATTGATTGTCCTGTGTAAAGCCTTTTGCTAAACTGGACCAATTTGCAGTTGAGGCTTTATAGGTAACCAAGAAGAGTTTATTAGTATCTGTAAAGAAGAACTGTTATTGCCAGTAGCCATTAAAGCTGTATACTGATATACAGTAAAACTGCAGGTCACAGGACATTTGCATCCAAACCTCCCAGATAAACAAGTATCAGCTAATATTGTGGTGATATAATGCCAGTAGCATTCATAATGTGTGGTTTAGCAAATAAGAAAACAAAAGTCAGTCAACAACAATGGTCAGCGTACCCCCCTTTTTTTAACCTTACATGCCAAATACAAACTGGTAATATCCATTGACCCATTTATTGATTACTGGGTAATTTTCGCAGAACCACTTTTAATTCAGACAATGAAAAGCTATTGGTAACATCCAGTGGAACCCCCACTCCTTTTTTTTTTAATAAACAATTTTATATACTAAATACGAAATAATAATGTCCACTGAAACCCTTTTTAAATACGTTTTAGAAATTTGCCCGTCTTTACCCCCCCGTTACAATTCAGACAATAAATATCAAGTATTAATGCTCTTGATAATTGAATTTATAATTAAAACACTTTACAGTTTAGCAGTGCCTACTAAATTAAGTACACCCCTTTTTTCTTACTATTTTTTTTTTTTTTTTTTTTTNTTTTTTTTTTTTTTTTTTTGGCATGTTTTTTTATCCCCATTTCCACAATTTGGATGCTAATGGCAATTAGCAATTCCCACCAAACACCTTTTATTTTAATTTATTTTACAACTGCGCTAATACCAAAGGCTAACAAGCTGGGAAGTAACCTAAAACGCAGCCCTAATTATATCCCTTTGAATTTCTGCTGGATTTGGGGGTTGATGTCTGCTTTGTTTGGCTAGTGTATTAGCTTGGTTAGGCTACTATGGCCGCAGCTCCTGTTATGTTAAGTAGCCCTGATTATCTGTGCTGATATGCGGCTTAGCGGGATGAAGCCGTATGTAACCCTGCAAAAAAACAAAAACTAAATGCCACCGATTCCACACAGGAACACTGACACAATAGTTAGTGCTACAAGGCTGCAAAGTAACAACCGAGTACAAACGTTGCCACAAGGTTGCACCGTTGCAACTTTAGGGTTTAAAGTGTTGAAATATTGCCGTAAGAGGGAGCAAGCAGAAGGAACAGCTGTTAAATAACGATGTCATTGTTAAGGCTAATAAACAATCATCTGACCTGTTGCGTCCTTTCAGCCGGATTCATCATCACAGCCTGCCGAAAGCTGTTATCCACATAAGACGCCATTGTTTTGAAAGGCGACTTCTGGGGGAGATTTAATTCCTTATCCTAGAAAGAGGTTGCAAATATCCAAATGCAGGGTTGTTGCGAATATCCAAATGTAAGATGTTTAAAAAACACGTCCCCTTGCTGTCTTGTGTTAGCCCGTCGCCGTTCTAAGAACACTCCACTAATCGTGGAGGAGCTGGGAGTGCCCAGAGCCAGGCCACGACCGGAGCCAGACAGCCGACCAGTCTCCTCGGGGTCTTTCTGTGCCCGTCCGAGCCGATACGGGAGGGCTGCCAACAGTCCCACAAAGAGGAAAAACTTCTTTTACAAAACCAAGACTCAAACAATCTAACGTGTTAATTTAACTGGAGAAATTATCCCTTTTTTCATCAAAGCCATTCCTGGTCTCTTCGGCATTCTGCTAGCGACGGAAAAGGAATTCCATGTAGGATCACAGGACCAAAAAAAGTAGGCTAAGTGAGACCAGTTATCCCGACAATAACAATGTGGTGTCCATTAGGACAGGTAGAGTTTAATGTCCTCACTGAGAAAATTCATTATAAAAGCGTTTTGTGATGGGTGTAAAAGTGAGGAGATGTCCGCCACCGCTGCGCTCTGTTGTATGCCACCATGGTGACTGACACACCAGAGTTAAGCCAAATGCAATTACATCTGACACTTCCCCCACAGACATTCAAAATAAAACCCTGAGACAAGGACGCCTTCTTAACAGAGGTGTCCACAGTAAATGAAAACAGAATTGTTGTGCGGTAGTGTCTGTGTTTGTCCAAAGTGTTTTTTTCTATATCTTTAGAAGCTCCAAGTCGTTGGAACAGCCAAGCCATCTGTTCAGCTTGGCTTTCATGTACTGTTTTATGCTTTTATATTTTAATTTTATTTAATATGTTTGATCTTATTCAATTTATGTATATTTTAATCAACTGTTATCAATATTGTGTGTGTATTTGCCAATCACTGTGATGCACTTTGAGTTGCATTTACTTGTATGAGATGTGCTATATAAATAAAAGTTTAATTGATTGATTGATTGATTAATAAAGGTATATGAAAAATGTCATGTCTATTTGAGGTAAATACACAAAACCAAGTTTGAAATTGTGTACCTAACAATTATGAATTTTACAAAACATGAAAACTTTATTTATTTTTGCTTATCAAGTGTTTTTCCCAAATTAGGACTTAGCAGCCAAATAGATACAGTAGATAGATAGATAGATAGATAGATAGATAGATAGATAGATAGATAGATAGATAGATAAACATCTACTTATTACTTATATCTAGTATTTCATAATTATAAGATATTGAGTCCTAATTATGATGAACTAATTATGATATACTTCGTCATAATCAGTTTTTTAAATTAATTGTTTATCAGAATTATACTAAGTCATATTTATGGGATAGTATGAGATACTACGTCATAATGATGTAGTATCTCAAAAGTTAAAAAAAGAAACTGGCTATAAATTAACAACATAGAAATTTCAGCATGTTTCTATTCTTTCCAACTTCTGATTCGGTGTTTTACACGGTACTTCAATCTCATTTCTTTTTAACCCTTATTAGTGTGGACAATGATTATGATCTTATTATGAAGGTAAAATCATGGTATTTCCTGTTTTACTATTATTATTTATGTTTGACTTGACACAAATTGAGTCACAAGGAGGCTCACGGGCGAGTCCATTTAACAAAAAAAAAAAAAAAAAAAACTGGGGGGGTATTGATAGGGTGGGGAGGGCAAGGCAATGTGGTTCAGTGGTACTTTGTCACCACCTTGTGACTAAAATGGGGTATGAGCATTTGGATGGATGCAAAACATGCAAGATAAAAGTAATTAATAAACATACTAAAGGAAGAAAGCTAATACATAACATATGCAGGCATATATAAGAAATAATGCCATATAAATTGAGAAAATTTACACAGAAAAATAAGTCCCTCATATGAATTTTGGTACTCCAACACTATGAAAACTAATATTAAATTTCAGGTAATTCTGATCTTATGTTCATATACTTTATTCAGTGATCTTGTTAAATAGGGATCCATTTTGATTTGAAGTGGACATGGTGTTACAGAGGTAACCCTGTTTTTACATTGTAACTAGGCCACAAGCACTGATGCCATGACAACCAGCAGTTGCCTGACAACCGACTGTGACCCTGTGACCAGAGCAGACCGCTGAGCTTGTGTTATCACCTGTATAATGGACACCCATGTGTCCATTATACAGGTGTATCTAGCCTGTAGCTAGACAATAGTGATCAAATTAAAGGGCAGAAATGAGACGTAACAATGTAGAAGCTGCAGTAGAGCCTCAGCATGGACAAAGGATGATCTTTACAGGTAGAACATGTACAGAACGTACTTTTATTGTACGCTTTAACTCTAGTTCCAGGATAGGTTTTATCAGTTAAAAGTTTAAAATTTGAATAATACAGAAGTTGTAGCTATGTGCATATTTTTATTTTTATTACTAGCAGGCTTTCTGAAGGTAATTGGTGAGGAAATGGATGTTTTGTCAGATTGTTTCCTGAGAAATTATACATATTCAAAGCGCTTAGTTTGAAAATAGCTAATTATATGAATGGGAAATGTCACAGTAATTGGCATACAGTATGATTTTGCTGTAATGAGTAGGCAAAAGGGTATTATTTCAAAATGCAAAATTGCCAGTAATATATATATATATATATATTTTTTTTTTTTCCTGAGTCAGTTAAGCTAATTATGCTTATTTTGTCAATAGACATTTTTCTCATTGGTCTGTTTTGTTGACATCCTCTGTCTGTTACAGGTTTTATGTATTTTAGGTATGTACAGTACTTATACTGTAGCAGTGGTAATAGTTGTACATCGGATGTGAGTTGTACTTATACCCAACTAAAAGTTATTGGGAAGGTTTTCTGAAGATTATAGGAATATTCTCTAAGGGATTCAGGTGAACATTCCCCATTTTTCCAGACAAGTCTTTTAAAGGATCGAAAACACTGATCAAAGATACTTTTCATAGAAGGTTCCTAACAAGTTCTCTAAATGTTTCAATGGAGAACCTTCAGTTAACATTGCGGTGAGGTTATGTAAAGGATAGCCTAATGGAAATCTCAGGGAACATTCCCCCCAGGGAATTTGAAAGGGTTTTCCAAAAATAACCAAAAAGGTAACCTTTAGGGAATGTTAGTTGAGGATGATTACACAACCACGAGGGAAAGTTACCCAGAAAACTACCAAGAACATTCTTGAAAACAATAAACAGCACCAGAACATCCCTGAAAAGTTCTTCTAAAATTATAAGAAATGTTAACAAATAGGAATCTTATGGAACGTATGCTTTTTGTAGGGTATATATTGTGTGTAGCCAGATAGTTGCATGTGAAATCACATGGATCCACTTTGCATGTAACTTTGTTTACTGTTCTAATTCCTGGAAGATCAATGGCAACGTCTATATGCTCTTAAAAAAAAAAAAAAAAAAAAAAAACTTACCGGGTATGCTAAGCTATAAAACAACTTGAAACTTTTTGTAACAAATTAGCCTATAGCAGAGGATTTCTGGAATCTTTGCTACATGCTAAAAGGATATGCTGTTTCTTTCATTTTCACAATTTAACTATAAACATTATTTCCACTCCTTCCCTTTTGTGTCTCTCACTTCCCTTTCATTCAGTTTAATCCACCCCAGTGACTGCTACCACCTGCAATATGAGTTTGCTGCTGATATACCACACTGTCCTTTTTTGTTAGGCTTTCTGTACAGATAGATGCAACGACGAAGAAAATGTCAGTCAGGATGTTTCTCCTGCATTATTTGCTTTCTCTATCTCCATTTCTCACTCTCTAACAAGGTCCAGATGGAATTGGAGACTACCAGCCAAGATTGAATTTTTCCCCCCAGTACATTGGCATCGGAGCCACATCACCTGAGGCCACAAGTGATTTGAGTTACCTGTTCCGGGCTGCAACACAGGCGCCTCCACCCATGCCCAGGCAGAGCTGTGTGGGGGAGATAGGCTGGGGCTGGCAGTATAACCAGCTGTTGAACCATGGGACGCTGCTCAGCAATATGCAAATTAAGGTACGAGTAAACTCCACCATGTGTAACATATGCTAATGAGATGATTAATTAAAAGCAGAAGTAAAGGGTATCCCTAGAACAAACCATAGTTTGGCTCATCATTCTCTATTTATAGCATCTATACTGTACAAGGTCAATTAGCTATGATTATGAGCATTCACCTTGATTTTTTTTTAATCTAACTTTTTAAATATTTACTGTGTATTCATGCTTTCACTCTTGAATAGTATACATTTTCATTTTCCATCTCCTCAGGATGAGTAATCAAAATGAAGGCTGTCATTTGGATTAAAGAAAGCTGTATTTATGGATAAATCAAACTAATATCAACCTTTCTTGTACAGAGAACTGAATTGCGGGCAGCACTGGAGGACACAGTGACTCAGAGATTCCAAAACCCACAGTACCCACAGTAAGACAGCATTTGCAACCCTGCTTTCCATCCACTCGGTGTCATGTTACATGCGTGTACTGTGTCAAATGGATAAATGAGAACATCCGAGCCTGCACAGCGTTGAGTGAGTGCACTCTAGGTTATTCATAAGGCAACACTTCCACTTTTGCAGGCACACACTGACTCAAGCTGTGGATAATAAATCCACCAGAAACACACACAATCACATTGATACCACCGAACCAATAATAATGTTATTTTTACTCACTAAATTAGTTTGTAAGAGTAAATTTAAGGCTTATGGCTTTAAGGAGGACTCGACGAAATGAATAATCTTGTAATAGGATTCAGCGAGGAAGAAAAAACAAATCAAGTAAGAGAAACAAAATAACATAAGCAACTAAACAGTAAAAATACTGGAAAAAAGTGGGGTTTCATTTTATGTTTAACTTGTGTGATTTAATGTAAACACATTTAAGTTAAGTACACTTCATTAGTGTGAAATATAGGGCAAGTCTGTGGATTAAACATATTGATTAAATCACATTAATTATAGTTATAAATGTGTATGATTACACTTTTCGCACCCGAGTGTTATCAGGTGATATGCAGAGAAATTTTAGAGTGTTCACAATTAGTATTAACAATTAACTTGAGTTGGATGCATCATTAGCAACAGTTACACTAAATTATCTAACATTACTTAAAACTCATATAGAAATTGAGAGTACAACTATTTCTGAGATGTAAAGGATATAAAGAAATACTGCATTCATATTATACAGGATACATACTGTATATTAGTGAAATAAGAAAAACTACAGCAAATAGATGAAATACTGAAAAAGCACAGCAAATAAAAATTGAAATGTACAATACAAACCACAGTAGATTATATTCAGAGTCAGAGATACAGTGAGGAGAGAGGTATTCAACAAACCTGACTGCAAGATGAATATACACTCTTTAAAAAGAGTTTTCTCAAAAGATAAAAGTACTCAGACAACATACTCTTTAGCCCCAAATAACTGTCAGATTTATTTATTATGATGCTAATAAATAAATGAATTTAAATGAAATATAAATTAAGTCTGTCTTTAATCTTTGTAAGAGAAAATTAATCCATTTAAAACCAACAACCTGGAGGGATGTAGGTCACTGATTGATTTATTTCACTATCACTTGGTGGCTTCTAAGCGCCTAAAAGGTTTATTTTTTTCTCCCAGAAAGGACACGACGGACGGCTCAAAACCAGTCAGCACTAAGTTTCACAAGAAGAGTCAGAGCTGATAGCAGATGGCATTCTACCACCTACAGCAGCTGGAGGACCTGCCTGTTAATGAGATGTGTCAAGTTTGATTAAACATCTTTTAATCCCGACATATCCCGGACATTCTGCAGCCAGCCTGTACACATTTCAGAAACAATTCACACATATTTTATTTCAAATAGACCTGATTGTTGTCTTTCATATTGCTATCCATGAAAAATCATGCCACCTACGACTCCACGCATCTTGAACAACTGCTGAACAGTCTGTTTGTGAAAGTTTTAACAAATGACTTGAACTGGCATAACTCATTTTATGTTGCAACATATTGATTCCTTAACTCAAAGATTTGCTGGAAAAATAAGATCAGTCAGATAAGTGTGTTTTTGTTATCGGTGTTCCCTGACTTCCAGTGTAATAAAGAGCCTTTGGATTCCTATATGAGAATCACTTGGTAATCCATCCACAAGGCTAAAGCAATCACATGCACCTTATGTCTGGTGTAGATAGCTGTACAGACTGTTTACCACCAGAACAACCAGCAGTTTTTATCATGTAATGACACTCATTCTTTGCTTGGGCTCAACTGCAATCTGCTGGTAATACTATCACTGCAATTGGCTGCCCACAAAATGATACTCATCCTAAGGCATATTGTGGTTTGGATTTTCATGCAGTCAGAATGACAACCTTCTTAAATCAGTAGTATAAGTCCATACCGTTGGGGATCCTCCATGTGTCCTTGGAGGGATTCTTTCACAATTGACAACAAGTACAGTTACAGAAATAGAAGCTGGTCAAAAATGATGACTAAAAGTTTCCTAATTCACCTCTCCACCAGTAGATAAGTGTAACAGATAAATTATTTTCTTTTTTTAAAGAGGCTAAAGAGAGAGCATGGTGTAATATACAGTATGGGTATCTATGGTGAAATATATGTAGTATCTCACAATTATGGGAAAGTTTAGATACATTTCATGACTTAGTATGTCATAATTAATGATGTTTTTAATAATGAAAAAATTCTGAGTGTCTCATAATGATTAGGAATATCTAATTTCTCACAATTCTGGGATACTAAGTTATTTAATGACATATTATGACTTAGTATCTAATAATTATGAGATATATGATTTAGTATCTTATGAGTAAGTTATAATTATTGCTTTAGAGAAATTTAATAATTGTGAACCTTTTCTTCACTAATAAGAACAATTGGAAAAACAGTTTGTGGAATATTTTTTGAACAAGTGGTGAAAATAATAGTGTTATGGTAAATAAGGTAACAAGTCATAGTGTAGTTTCAGATGACAGCTTTCACACATACACACTACTAGTGTGTATGGTGACCTTAGGTGTTATGTCACAGCACATATTCACTAATGAATATGTGCTGTAACAAGAAAATAACACTTAAGGTCATGATTTCCAAGTGATATTCAATATTAGGAGCTTTATTTTACAAAAACATGACCGGAAGTTGTGTTTTAATACGTACTCTTAAGTTGTTAAAATGATATTTAGGAAAATAACAGCTGTGTCCTGTGTTTGGATTTTTTAAGCTTTAAACTTAAAACTTTAAGACTTAAAAATTATACTTTTTTTTTATTCACTACTAATTTCCTGACTTTGCCTTTATTTTGAAATCTAAGTAAGTAAATCGGAAGTACGTTTTCGTCGGCGGCCGTGGATTTGACGCTGGTTTGATTTGAAGCCGGTCACTGTTCTGCTAACCTCGCTAAATAGTGTCTTGAATTAAAACTTCTTTTAAAATGTCTCACCCAACACCGTCCTCCAAGCCTTCAAACGCTGAAAATCCGCGTGTGTTCTTCGATGTGGACATTGATGGAGAAAGAGGTCAGGACAAATTTAATTTAAAATCATTCATTTTAAGGCCAGTTTTACTGTTAGCCTGTTAGCTTAGCACCTGGATCCTTCCACAGACTTCTAGAAACACAGTGATTCATTTACCAGTTGTAAAAGTTATAAATTATAAATTAGACACTTTGTAAAATATCAGTCTTGGTGTTTGCAGCAATGTTACTATAACGTGAACGAAGTAAACTGTATTTATGTAGAGACTGATTATATTATAAACCACGTGTGGTTGATTTGTCTCCAGTATTTGTAACTAAGGCTTTATTACTTCTCTTAATATGCCGCCTTGTTGTTGTAATAATATGTTATTAGTCAAAGTAATAGTTTATTGTTAATGGAAATTTGTAGGCAACCTCATATTATTGCATAATAGCATTTGAACAAACTGTAGCTAATGACAAATAATGAGACATCTTACAATCAAAGCATTAATTTAGCCCGGCAAGGCCCATTGTTGCTTAGTTTAGATTAATTTAGCTTTATTGGTTATTATTTTTTCACACTACTGCAACCTCCAGTCTCACATTATCTTTAGAGGTGTTAAGTTAATACATACATTTACACAGGTAGTGTATTTAAGTATTTAGTATTTTAGGTCTGATAGACTTTATACNCCACCCCCACTCCCCACTGCATTACAAATAAATGTATGTAACATCAGTAGTTACTGGTTACTTTGCAGGTTGCGGTTTTACGTTCCACCTCAGATAAACTTACAAAATACCATTAATATAATTTTGTTCAATTCCTTCCTTCCTTCCTTCATTCCTTCCTTCCTTCCTTCCTTCTTTGAACACAATCAGTACATTTGGTTCTTGAACACGTTATTCCTAATATGTGTGTGGCTGTAGATGCCGCTGTGCAAAGTCAGATGTTGGTGTTGGTTTACAAGTTTAAAATAAAGCTATATAAACCTTTATATAAGTGTTCCCACATGCTGATTCTGCCCATGATGAATAAACGAATTTTGATGTGCAAAATCAGTGGAATCCTCCTTTAATGAAAGGAACAGAGTATTTCTTCCACCATTGGTTGTCTGTAATGACAAATAACAAGACTCACTGAAAACACACACTATGTCTTTGTCTTACCTGATCTCATGTAGACTGTTGGCTGTTTTCTGTGTCCAAACTTATGACCAAACATTGAACTGTTTGTCCCCAGTTGGCCGGATTGTTTTCGAGCTGTTTGCTGATATTACCCCCAAGACCGCTGAAAATTTCCGGGCGCTCTGCACCGGGGAGAAAGGGACCGGCAAATCTACCGGAAAACCGCTGCACTACAAAGGATGCCCGTTCCACAGAAGTAAAAAAAAAAAAAAAAAAANAAAAAAAAAAAAAAAAAAGCATTCACATCTGCATTTAGAGGAACATTTTCTTTTGGAAGAAGAACTGAATGTTTTGGTTCTGTCTAGCTCACATGCGTGCGCACACACACACGCACCCTAACATTCTGCACGTGGTGAGATTACTGAAAGGGCAGACTGTGGAATGGTTGCTTTGAATATTACTTAGATTTTCAAACATAAAAATCATTCATGTAACAGGTCGGAGTTTCTATTTCATGACCTTTTTATGAGCGTGAGCTGCTTAGGGCAGATAACATGAAGCACTGAGCTATACCTGGCTGAATGTATATGAAAAAGTGCCTTTTGAAAATAAAAAATATGTCAATGTAGTGAAGTCATGAGTTAGCTTGGCCCATATCTGCTTATTATAGATTAATATCAATATGTATATATTAGCAGTCATACATAAAAAATGTAATAGGATGTAAATGTTTAGCGGCTTAATTTTATGGACATTGAAGTCTTAGTCTTAAAGTTTTTTTTAATGTTAATTTATAGTTATTGTATGGTTTTCAATTTGTGTGATATTTTATAGTATTTAGTTAAATAGATGACCAGATAGGTTAATTGCAATAATAAATAGAAATCCTTTTATGGTGCAACACATGCTATTAAATATTCATGAGAGGCCTTATTTAAACTGTAAATCAAGTAATCTAGTGGGATAATTGAGTCTTTTGGCCTTCGGGAGCCTAAAGCTTTTAGAAACATTGACTCTGTTTGTGCTGCATGACGATCCCGAAAAGTAATTTAGTCTCTAATTTGTAACTGGCAGTAATCAAGAAGTTCATGATCCAAGGAGGTGACTTCTCCAACCAAAACGGAACCGGGGGCGAGAGCATCTACGGGGAGAAGTTTGAAGACGAAAACTTTCATTACAAAGTAAAGTGTTTATTGTTTAAAACCCCCAATTATCTGACTCCACTGCAAGATTTGAAAACTTTTACAGACATTAATCACAGTCTAAATAGATGTTATTTCACTCTGGGGTATTTTGATTCATTCTCACAGCATGACGTCGTGGGTCTGCTCAGCATGGCCAATGCAGGGCTGAACACCAACGGCTCCCAGTTCTTCATCACCACTGTCCCCACGTCACACCTGGACGGCAAGCATGTGGTCTTTGGCCAAGTTTTGAAAGGGATGGGGGTGGTGAAGATGCTAGAGGCCATCGACACCAACGATGATGCCCCTGTGAAGGTAAATGATCTCCAGAGCAGAGTTTCATTCCAAAAGAAGAGATTAGCAGTTTTGGCAGAAACTACAGCAAACTGTTGCTTCCAAATACACTACAATATTCACACAAAATCACAGAATGCGCTTAACCTCTTGGATATACACATAACTTTTCAAATAGGGGTGTCACAATATAATGGTATTGACGATAACCATGATATTTTAAAAAAAAAATGAAATATTGATACCATGTTAATAATACACATATGATAATATCGTGTAAATAATCCAGCACCTCTTAAATCATTTCCATTTCTTTCCCTTTTCGCTTTGTCCTTGTGGTCCCTGTAAAACTAAATAAATAAATGAAAAGTGTGCATGGATAACAGATGACGGAGAAACAACTGCAAGTTTTTGAGGAGAAGCTGATCGGCCACAGGAAAGCCGATCTCGTGTATATAAGCCAACTCCCTGAATTTTTTAGATTTTTAAAGAAACTGGTATATTGTTCCATCATTGTATTTGTTAAGCAAATTACCTGTTTTTCTGTGATTTCCTGAAAACAATCCTCGTACCGGTAAACATTTCAGCAGCTGATTACCATAACTTACCAATCACAACAGCGCTTACTGGCCGCCACAAAATGTTAGTCATTCTAAGATATGATCCTACTATTTTCTAGATGAAGATGATTGGGTAAGTACTCTTTGTTTGTTTGTTGCTGTAAATGCTTGTGTAGTTAACCCTCCCTGGTTGCTAAATTGTGTCTGTATCAAGTCACGGCGCCTGACATCGCCGCCTGGCGGATAGAGTGTTAATCCTCCAGATCAATGTTAACTGTGGAGGCCAGTATGTCCACGATTCCGCTCACGACGCGCGACACGAGCGCACGCGTAAGTGTAGTTAGTGTGAAGTATAAATGAGGCTTTAGTTGTGTTGTTAAAGCTAAGTTATGGCGTTGGACTTGACAGAATTTTCTCTCTCCTGGTTATTTGTTAGAGTTGTGGAACTTTTGTTTATCAGTTTATCTGGTTGCCTTTACGTGATCCATTAAGTGTAATTGCTCTTTTTGTACCCTTTTGTACAGTTATGGATAACTCTCTCCACCTCCTTACACTCCTATTTTGAGTCTAATTCATTTGCCAAAAACTAGACAAAATGCACAATAAACAAAGTTAAAGATGAATTTGACTGATAGCATTTTTTAAAATTTATTTATTTTTTCAGATTTTCTAAAGGTATTGCAATAATATAGTTAACATGAATTCTTTTGGCCAAGATAATCGTGTAGTGAAAATCTGATATCGTGACAGTCCTATTTTCAAACCAAAAGATTTTTTTTTACTTCTTCTATCTACTTGCAGCCATGTATTATAGCAGACTGTGGCGAGCATAAGGACGGGGACAGCTGGGGCGTCGCGCAGAGCGACGAGACGGGGGACAGCCTCCCCGAGTTCCCCGAGGACTCAGACGTCGACTTTAAAGATGTGAGTAAAGCCGCGAGCCGTTTGATCTTCAGGCAAACCCTCTTCCTCTGGGAGATAACGTCAGACTGTGTGTTTGCTCTTAGGTCGACAAAGTTCTCTCTGTTGCTGAGAACTTGAAGAATATCGGAAACAACCTGTTCAAGAGTCAAGACTGGAAATTCGCTGTGAAGAAATACGCCAAAGCCCTCAGGTAAAGTAGGACGTGGGCAGTGCACTTTCACACTCAGTCCGCTGAGCATAACCAAGAATTGGGGAAGGGCACTTTGAGAGTGACACATCAAATTTTTTTTGCCTATCTGCAGTTATTACACCTGGTATTTGAAGTTAACTTTGTGGCTCCTGTGGTGTATGAACTTCATTTCTAGGCAGGCAAAAATTACATTTTCAACACAAAAATAGGTCACTTTACTGAAAATAAGTTAGACCACATGAACTAAAATAATCATGGAAATAGGTTGCCGTATTTTGTTTCAGTACTTGATCATCTTTTGAATGAAATGTGACTTTTGGTAAAGAGACAGAAAAAAAATGGTCACAAGAAAGTTTTAAGTTTTAGGCGAACTTTGGTTACTTAATTCTAAAGGCTCCAGTTTAGTTCAAAACATGTAACAAAACGACGGAAGAACACCACTCACTCCATCAGCTGAGTTGTTTTGATGCCACTTCATGCCAGTAGGTGGCACAAAACAGTCACGTCAATGGAGAGAGGAATTGGGCAGTTTCTGTAGTTTTATTTAGCAATAAAAAAACAAAGACAAAGGAGATCATCCTCTGAATCAGAGTAGCAAGGCAAATGGAGAATTTTCTTTTACACATTTTTTGTTCATGTTTCTCCAAAAGCAGAGAAAGTAGGGCTGGGAGATACTGCCTAAAAATAAAATCTTGATTTATTTTTTCACACTTATTGATGATTCTTGATTTTAATCTCAGTTTTTCTTGTTTTTCCCTCTAACTAAAAAAAATTTAAAAAAAAAACAATACATAATTCAACTAAATATAAGGATGGACAGGCTTGTTTGACTGGGAGTGACCCACGGCCACATTTCCCACTAAAAATAGTTAGATACTAGGTTTTTTTTTTTTTTTTTTTTTAAATTACATTTGGCAATCCAGCCATTTTACTCATCGTGCCAAAACGTAAAATTGAATTAATTGATTAAATCGATTTATTGCCCAGCACTAAGAAAATAGTGAATGAACCAAAACAAAAGTAATCAATTATAGCCAGAAAGTATCAGAAATTGAAAAGACAAAGGTTCACCTTAGGCAGGCTCCTTTGGAACCATTGAAAGAGCCTGAATCACCATGTCTGAAGGCTTGAAGACATCTTTTTACTTTGAAAGTTCTGCTTAAGTGTTTAAAAGAAATAAGTGGCGAAAGTTTGGCTTTGAGCTACACTGAGGTAGCAGCAGCAGGCGGAACTACAACGTCTCAACGCACTTTCTGTATTTTGACTGAGCTATAATAGCACACGGTAACATTCTCCAGTCAGTGTGGGACGGCAGTTATCGGTCATCACTTAACTACTAACAGGTGCGCTTGATTTGTAACGCTGCAGGTACCTGGAGGCGAGTGGAGATCAGCTGGAGGAGGCGGCACAGGAGAAGCTGGAGCCCACAGCGCTGAGCTGCTTCCTCAACACTGCAGCATGTAAGCTGAAGCTGCAGCTCTGGCAGGACGCTGTGGACAGCTGCAATGAGGTAAAGCAGGCCAGAGCTGAAACTGTCTCACACACACACACACACACACACATGCAGTCACACACAATAATTTTATTATTGGCAGAATGGGATAGAGTTCTCGGAAACATTTGAATATCAGTCAATTTACTGAAATGAAGATTAAGTCAGTTTTTATTTGGCTGCTTTTTAAAGGGGCATGCCAGTAGTTTTGCATGTTTGAGCCCAATCAATACAACACACATACACAATATATTACTGCCAACCATTTTCTAAATATACTAATGGAGCATAACATTTTAGATTTGCTTTTCCTACCTTCCAGGCAGTTTTTTTTTTGTTTCATTTCATTCCAAGATCAACTTGTAAAGACTTGAAATGTGCTTGATGGGTAATCCATCATGGTGAACCAAATGTCGTTCTTATTTTATTTTTTTATTTTTTTGTCAAAGTTACTTAATTAAACTGGGTCCAACATGGAGTTATGTGAAAGAAAATGTACTATATTCCGCCAGGGAATATAGTCCCAGAAGTCTATACGTATATATTATCAGCTTTTTAGTTTTAAACACCGTGTGTTGGTGGAAAGGAGATTACAAACAACCACGCCTTTCTTACATTTGGACGTACGTATTAGCAGGCAAAACACTGAATTTTAAGGTGTGTGTATCACCAGAACATTTGAATTTGAAAGATTAGGAGATATGGCAAAATAACAGGAAAACTAACATACGGCTTTATGCTTTGGAAAATGGTTGTCGTTAACGTAACATGAGCGTGTGGTATTTATTGGGCTTAAAAATGCTAAATTGCCAGTATGATCCTTGAAGCTCATTGTGTGTGTGTGTGTGTGTGTGTGTGTGTGTGTGTGTGTGTGTGTGTGTGTGTTTACTGCTTACAGGCCCTCGAGTTGGACCAGTCCAGCACTAAGGCTCTTTTCCGCAGAGCTCAGGCCTGGCAAGGCTTAAAGGAAAACAACAACGCCATGGTGAGCCAGCAAACACACCTCCATCTTTTTAGTGGGCGTTGAGAAATTAAAATATCAAAGCCTATATTTGTGGCTAGATACAGCGCCATAAGAGACGCATGATTTAAAATGTATGCATGGATTATATTCTGTTTAATAGAACATTAAAGCAGTGGATACTTTCAAGTAGCTATGAGAGACCAACAATAATCAGCCACCTTCTCCTGTGAACAAAGCTTTCATATAGACAAATTCATCACTCTGCTGCTCATAGAAGTAACAAACAGATTGAAATCATGCAAAATTCTTCTTGTTTAGACTAGATTTAGGTGCATTGATTTAGGAGACGTTCTATGTTAAAGACAGTCTGAGGTGTGTTTGTCTTAAATTGTTTTCTGTACTTTGTTACAGGCTGATCTGAAGAAAGCTCAGGGGATCGCTCCAGAAGACAAAGGTGGGTTATTTTGTATTTATTTGCTCTGTTGGGTCGAGCTGTGATTTGTTAGAATGATCGATGTTTTCATGCTCTCACATTTTCATATTTGTTTAGTTAAACATGTCATAGCTACATTTATTTTTTTAAAAGTTTAAACTGTACTGCAAGCATATGAATTCCTGGAAACTTGTTTCTGTGCCATTTGTTGTTTCTGACTGAACTTTATTGTGGGAATTTTGATAATTATTGAAGTTATTCATGCAAATCTGGGTTCTGTTGCAGGGCCATGATTAATCTGTTCTATAAACCCAAATTATTTGTGTTAAAGAGTTTCATTACAATTTGACTAAAACATTATAATCACATTTCAATACTTAGAAATACTTTATAACTGGAGAATAATCAGCTTGATTTATGTAGCACTTTTCTAAACATAGAGTGCTTTACGTAGCATAAACTGCAGAAAACAAGTCAACTCGCGTAAAAGCTCAACAGAAAAAAGTCTTGAAAAGAGATTGAAAGGAGGAACATGTATTTTCAGTCGTCATCTCTTCAGGCAGATTGTTCCAAAGTTTAGATGCCCTGATAGCAAAGACTCCATCACCTTCATGTCTACATCTTGAGCTGGAAATGACCAGAGAAGCAACTGAGGTTTTTTTGGGGAGGTTTAAAGGATCATACCAGCCATTTTGCATGATTTGAGCCTAATATATTCAATTTTCATACAAGTAATGTTACTGACAGTCATTTCCCAAAGCATACTACTGGAACGATAAATTAAAAAAAAATTTCTACCTTCCAAACCACCATTGGTTTCAGTTCGTTTATTTATTTATTTTTTAAAGTTAAGTAATTTTAGCATTTAAGTGCAATAAAAAGCGTGGAGTGATCTGAAAATGCTTCCTCGTGGTGCATTCAAGTAATTCCTGTAGTGAACTGACACCAGGAAGCATTTTCAGATCACCCCACACATTTTATTGCGCTTAAATGGAAAATTACACAACTTCGAAAAAAAATCTGAATACACATCTTGTTCGTAATGATGGATTACCTATCCCAAGAACGTTTCAAGTATCAACAAGTTGATTTTAATAGCGTACCAGAACGAACTGAAACAAATGGCAGTCTGGAAGTAGGAAAATTTTTTTTAACTCACCGTTCCGGTAGTATTCTTTGGGAAATCATTATCAGTAATGTTACGTGTATGAAAATGTAACCGGTACAAAGTGACCGGTATGGTCCTTTAAGAAGCTCAGTTTACCACAGAGTTACTTAAACCTCCCCTCCAAAATCCATCACTTTTTATGTTAGAGTGGAGCTCAAATAGGTGTCTGGCCTGTAGGATCTCAAAGGACGCAGACTGAGAAAATAAACAGGATCAAGATGACCACCATTCTGTTTGAGACTGGAGATTATCTCACATTACATCTAGTGGTGGACAATAATTTAGTCAACGAAAGCACATCCAAAGCTGCACAACTCTGCAGCTGCTACCTGGTCATTCTGATGGAGCTGTGCTCACCGCTGATGTGTGTTAAGTTTCTCCTACTTTGATTAAGATTAGACGCATCATCCAGGTGCTTTGATGACTCATGAGAACATTGTGTAAAGCTGCTTTTTACCATCAAGGAGCAGAGTGTTTGCACTGAGATATGCCTTTGTCACAAGTGTTTCAGGGCTTTGTTTGGAATAAGCCTTTAAAGACACCGTGGTTAGTTTCAGTAAAGTCTGTACTTTCAGCACCCCAGTTAGTGCCATTTATTCAAGCACTTACGCAACTGTGAATCTGAAGCTCTTCTCCACTTCTGTCAGAGTCGCAGCTCTTTCTATTTAAGTTTGCTGGCGGCTGGTTGGAAGATAAGAGTTATCAGTGTGCTGCACGCTCACTCAGTCCTCTCGAGCAGCCCGTCATGCAAAATTAAACCCAGATTTGAGAACAGGAAAACTTGGCACAATAAAATCAAAGGCATAACATTAGGAATCCTATTTAAAATGTATGCACAGATTTGTCCCATTGATTCATTTCTCAAGCTATTATTGTCTGACCAGCGAATTGAAACCGGTTTTTTTTTTTTTTTTTTTTTTTTAATTACAGCGATCATCAATGAGATGAAGAGAGTCCAGCTGAAAATCCAGGAGGAGAAGGAGAAAGAGAAGAAGATCTATGCCAAAATGTTTGCATGAGCGTTTCTCCTGAATACTACCAGTGTATTCAGATCATGAAGTGTTGTGTAACAGGTGGCAAATGTGTTGTTTCATGTCTTGCCATTTCTCACCTGTATTTCTACAAAGGAATAAGCGATAATTGTAGATCTGGCCTGTCTGTATTCTGATAACTGTTTTCACTGTGATAATTTAAGTAAATAATGCATGATTGGCTGAATGCTCTACAGAACTGGGCTCAAACTTTGTTCTGGGGTTTTGAAGCGGTTCAGTAGCAGCATAAAAAGCAAAAATGTTAAAGGAGCATACTGGTGATTGTGCATGTTTTTTTAGCCCATTTAAACAACCCACGTACATGTTGCGTTACTGACAACCAATTTCAAAAACATAAAACCGTATTTTAGTTTTCCTGTTATTTTTTCAAATCCTCTAATCAAATATTTAGGTGATAAACTCACCTTAAAAATCAGTGTTTCACCTTCTAACACGTTTGCACGATTGTAGAAGTCATTCTGATTTCTTGGTAAAAGCTGCCTTCTCTAGGGACTATATTTCCTGGCGGAGAAATACGTCGTCCTCCTTGCTGTGATGGATGATGTATCTGAAGCATGTTTCAAGTTTCTACAAGTTGATTTTTTTACAGCGTACTGGAGTAAACAAACCAATGGTAGTCTGGAAGGTAGGGAAAAAAATACATTTACTGCTAAAGTAGCATATTTTGGGAAATGGTTGTCAGTTATGTAACGTGTATGTGGACTCAAACATGGTAAATTGCCAGTATAATCCTTTAATTTTAAAACTATGTTATGAGGCATTTCGATGCAGTACTCCTGATCACGTACATCCTTTTGTTTTTATTTATTCTTTTTTTTTTTTTTTTTNTTTTTTTTTTTTTTTTTTACAGATATCAATAAAATGAAGCAATACACTGTGTTCTTTAACTGGTGACATTATGTACAGTTTTCTGCAGATCAAAAGCTGTTAGAGTTATTAAAAAAATACCTGCAGTAATTCTGAAATAACTGTAGGCTCATGACCTGAGCCTGAGAAACTGAGATTCAGTTTTTTCTAAAATCTTACACAAGGCTACTAGCAACATTTAAATATTTTAATGTTTGCAATTGTCAAGTATTAATAATGCAAATAAAAGCCACTTTAGCTTTAAACTCTTTTCACTGCTCATATTGAGGATATCATGGATGTGATGCAGTACCTAAAAACTACAGATTTTGACTTATTTCAGTTTTATGGTCTTTAGAACCTTTACGACTCATTTCAGTTCTTACAACCTCACTTGAAATTAAATAATTTCACTTCCACAAGAAAGTGCAAACTGTTGGATTTCTGAAAAGCTTTTTGTAGTGCTTTCTTTTTGCTTTAAATATCCTCAACAGCTTTAAGGGTTTTCCGTTCCTTTGGCACATTTGCCATCAGCTGGCAAGTAACGCCGAATTAATCAAACTTTACAGTCATTTCAACAAAAACACGTAAAAAAAAAAGGATCCAAGATGTTCACATTCCGTTATAAGCCGGTCCGCCGCCACCCTCAGGTACAACCCAGTTGATGTTTTGGCTCGGGTCCTTGATGTCACACGTCTTACAGTGGACGCAGTTCTGAGCGTTGATCTGCAACCGCATCCCGTCTCCTGTCTCCAAGGGAACGTACTCGTACACACCTGTTAAAAAAAAAAAAAAAAAAAAAAAGGAAAATTAACAACCTACAGCAGTTCAGATTCATAATGACAATTTCACATTAACTTTTTTGTTCAAAGTTCTGTCACTATTTAATCAGTCTCTTAAGCAATGCAGTTACCAATGTTTACCACTAGGGGTGGAACAAATACCACAATCTATGTATCCTTCCTTTACTAAGACATCTTAACTCAAAATATTCCAATTTTTTGCAGTTTAGCCCTTTGCTGTGTTATTGCTGCTTTACTTTTTTTTAAAAAATAAGGACATTGCAGTGTGCTGTGTGTTTGTTTTAAAAAGGCTTTATACATTTCAATTTGATACGTTGTCCTCTTAATACAGTGACACATTTTTCTTGCGCAATAGCACTTATCACAGCTATCATGATAGCACTAATATCATCACAACTTACCTGTGATATTCTCCCCTATTTACTGCAGCTCTGTGGCAAAATGATCACTTCAGTTTCAAAATCAGAACTCACAGTGCTGCATAACTATATTCTCTCTGATAAAAGGTCACAAACCGTGCCTTTTCTCTTTTTTTTTTTTTTTTCNTTTTTTTTTTTTTTTTCACAATTTCACAACTTAAAAAAATAATAATTCTGATTTATTTGAGTTTATAGTCTTAAAACACCGCAACTGTCGGTTTGTGTTCTACACCACCACACAAGTGGATATATTAATAATTCATTTATAAAACACTGCTGTTACCATTTTAATTGCAGTGTAGAAACCGTGGCAAAAAAGGTAAATTTGTCAAAAACTAAAGACTACAGTGATTTATAAATGATGGATTAACAAGGTCAGGGTGGAGGATTTGGAGGATTTAGGAGAATCTGGCTGCTGTAACTGGCTGCTGCTTTTTGCTGAAAAAACTAATCACAAATTCCTGGTGGAGCTGTGGATTGTTGCTGGCTGGTGTTAAACCCACATCCACTCATTAAAATCATGAACAATCATGTTCTTGTTAACCTGAAGCTGTCCGTTGTGTGAGGAGTGTTTTTNTTTTTTTTTTTTTTTTTTTTTTTCCTGTAATTGCTGGGTCTGGCTTCATCCAGCCTCCAGCTCTTTGTCATGTCTCACATCTCAAAGGGCATAATTATCTCACTGATTCTGCTTACTGGTCCCTGTTACCGCTGAACACTTCGTTATGTTTTAAAGTTTCCAGAGAATTCAAAGGCAACTGCTAACTTTGACAAACTACAAGTATAAACTACTTGTGTGTGTATGTAACTCTTTATGATTGAAAGCCTTGTGTGAAAATGAGACAAACTGCCAATATACCAAGGCTGCCTGACTAATAATCACACACCTTGTTTACCAATAAAGATGCCGACACATTTGTTTTGGAGTGATACCAATATTTGTTTAAGCTAAACTTTAAGCAGTAATTCAGGTTGTCGCGTACAAAAGTTTCTTTGTGTATTTATCCTGAGACTGTGTGCAAACAGCAGCCAGAGATTCAACTCATTACACCTCATTTCTACAGCAAACAAATGCTTTATTTGCAGCTTTAAGAATCAGACAAAAAAAAAGTTTTTTGGCAACTTAGAGTCAGTAGTTTAGAATCAAAATGGACTGTATCAAGTATAAATGTACCGGTAGTTGTTAATGCTCCTTAACTTCTACACTATGCTGAAAGTAGGCCAACTTTTAATGGCAGCAACCATACGAGACGTCATATGACATAGAGATTGCCTGAGAATGAACCTGAATCAACTATCAGAGCAACTCTACAACACAAAGCTTAATGAAAGGAGAAAAACACCGACATCATGATCTATCCTCGGTCAGAATTTTATGATTTTATTCCACCTGCTGCTAAAATCTTAAGCCCGTTGCTAAAATCTTAAACGTGTCAGGTTATCAAATCTCTGCTTTATAAACTACTTGTGTGTGTATGTGACTTCCTTTTATGGCCATTACAAGCTTGTTTAAGACGATGTGTTCAGACAGTCTAAATGTAGTTGAGAAGGTTTGATGTAGGACAATCCACATCAACCTTTGTTTTTTTTTTTTTTTAATTTACTGCAGCCAACAATTAGTACTGATCTCCTCTGTGCTGGCAGCAGTGGAGGTGATGTGTTTCAGGGAGGAGTGTAAAGCAAACTAAAAGTTGGTAGATGGATTCTCTCCACAGCTTCACTCCAGTTTTTTGAATTGCAGTAGCACAGAAACCAACACAGGCCCGGAAACCCTGTCTGCTTCTCTAAAACGAATGAAGCCCCAACTCTAGTTTAACTTAATTCACATGACCCTAAAATGCAATAAACGCAAAACAACAGATTTAAAGGATCTATTATGGTTTGGGACACAGACGAAGGCTGCCATGTTTTTAAATGCACCTTTGTAATGTAGTCAGTCTTGCGGACAGACGCGCAACCACTTTTACTGAAAAAATTAACTAATCTTTGCAAAATTCTACATTTCATCTAATTATATTACATCCTATTCTATGTTATTTTTACCACTTTCTCTATGCTGTGCTTTTCTTAGGCGAGAGGAGCCTGTCACCTGATTTTCTCCAGTTTTGTACAATGATAACAAATTTGACCTGTGACTGTGACTGAGGTTTTTACCTGCCGGGCAGAAGTGTTGCTCAGGCCCGTCAAATACAGCCAAGTTCCTTGCCACCGGCACACTGTCATCCTTTAGGGTCAGGTGGGGGGGCTGGTTGCCCTCGTGATTGGTGCCGCTCAGGGCCACAGAGGAAAGCAGGTCAAAGCTTATCTTGCCGTCGGGCTTGGGGTACTCGATGGGCGTGCACTCTTTAGCCGGTTTCAGCTGAGCGAAATCGGCACCTGAAACAAGCACAAACAGCTGCACAATGTTCATTTGCTCTCCTCAGATAAAATGAGCTGAGATAGTTGAAATCGTGGCTGTGCTGTTACTGCAGGCGCTCAGTGGCAAAACGAGGCATCGAACGTGTCGTATTTTTCACACTTGTCTTGTCAGCTGGTGTCATGGACAATGCACCTGCTTTCTCTAAAGCATTGCTGTTCTCGTTCAAGTTTTACAGCTGTGAGTGGCTGTTTTTTTTTTTGTTTTTGTTTTTTTTTTTAAATCAGTAAAGAGGTGAATCAATGGGTAAAGTCATGTTCTTGGAAACTGGATACTGCGAGAGAAAAATCACCCATTTGAGCAACAAAAAAGGCTATTTTCTAATAAACCTGTTATGCAGCGTCAACTGTCTCTATGCTGTGACTCTTTAAGTATTTTACTCCAGATCTTCCTTTATTTCAGCAATAACTACATTTTTATTGAATTTTGCTGCCAAACTCAGCACTTTGTTACTCTTAACAGATCAGATAAATAAAACGTTTCAGTCCATACATGAAGAACGTGCAGTGCCTACCACAGTGTTTAAGTGTCCATGGTTCTTTGCCTCTGAATATCCAGTAGAAAATTCCAGTGTAGACCATACCGCCGTAGAGGCCAAAGTAATTATGGAAGGATGGCCTAATGTTTCTTACTGAATGCAGTTCTTTCCACACCCACGATTTCTTCAAGGCCTCTGTATACTCGGGTACATGGATTCCTGGGAGGATGAACGTTTGAGAAAATGCAGGGGCTGTTATTTTTTTACTCCTCCATTTCCAAGTTTAGTTTCTGCTCATTGTGACATAAACAGCTTTGATTCATTGTGCCTTCTGCATTTTAAAAATCTCGTAATTATGTAATGAGAATTGAATGTTGATATTTCTTGAATTTGCACTTGCATAGTAAGTTGTTTTCTCTCTCAGTGAGCTAGAGGTTGCATAAAATTGTTGCAGAAGTAACTACACGATCATTGAAAACATTGCTAGAAACATGCGTATTATTCTGTTGTTGCATTTGTCAACTTAAATAAGTGAAAGTCTGTTATCGGCCTGTTGTTTAGTTCTAATCTAAAGCTGCTTTCTCAGCACAATGCATCTGTGTTTGACACATGTCCTGATTTTTAAAATGCAGTCTCTTTGTAATTGGACTGCAGTGAAACACAAATCCAATTATTGTTGTTATCATTATCAATAAACGTGGTACCTGCTGTTTCTGAATCCAGGCTCTCGGCTGTGACTTTGGGGAAAATGGACTCGGCAGCCAACATGCCGCTCTTCATCGCTGTGTGGGTGCCTTTGATCTTTGGGACATTCATGAAACCGGGGCTGCAACCAATCAGCATGCCTCCTGGGAAAGTCAACTTCGGGATAGACTGGAGGGAAAAGAGGAAAGGGTCCCTGGCCAGCATGTCAAGAATGGTTTGGAGTGTTTGTCTATAGCACTCGATACTTGTGCATAGCTATACTTTAACACACACACACACACCTGAAATCCTCCCTCGTTCAGGGCCCTGGCTCCATACGCGATCCTTTGGCCTCCCTCCAGAGTGGGCGCTACAGAGGGGTGGTGTTTCCAGCGCTGAAACTCTCTGAAGGGGCTAAGGTAGGGGTTACTGTAATCCAAACCAACCTGTAGTGAGGAATGAGAAAAGATGTGAATATTTAATCTGAAAAAAAAAAAAAAAAGNAAAAAAAAAAAAAAAAAGTACATATCTTCTAGGAAATGTTCAGAAAGTTTTCATTCTCATCTGGATCGAAATACACACAGTAAATTCATGCAGACTGGCTGACTGCAGCCATGATTTCTTTGAGAAACTGATCACAAACTTGTTTCTTAGCTGATCGCTTAGCTTTCCATCAAATTTCATTGTAATGTGTCAAGAATACTCTGAGTTTGCTTTGGATTTGAGTCTTGATTCTAGAAAGCACATAAAAAAAGCATCACTACAGCACTGAAACTGCCCAGAACAACCATTCCTGTGACACGACATTAAAGGACCATACCAGTGATTGTGCATGTTTGACCCTAATATATTAAATTTGCATACACGTAATGTTACTGACAATCATGTCCCAAAGCATACTACTGGAACAGTGAATTAAAAATGTTTTTCCTACCTTCCAGACCTCCATTGGTTTCAGTT
>VXCM01002526.1:70247-85247 GCA_014773175.1 Lucifuga dentata
CCCACACACACACACACACACACACACTTCATTTTTATTAACTGAAGTCGTCCAAGGGCCTGATAGATTAAAAGGGCGGGCCATATTCAGCCTGTGGGCCGCCAGTTGCCTGTCCCTGTGTTAAAGGAAGTAAGGTCATTGGATTTTATGACGCACAAATTCATCAGAACAAGTGTTTGTGTCCTGGTTTGTTTCCTGAGAAATCTATTCATGAGATGTACTTCTATGTTCCAGGAAGTTGGGTAAACTAATCAACAGCTGTACAATACCTTTGGCGAACCATCCTTGCTGATGCCTACATCATTGGTGGCGATTCCTTTAACGCTTCCATCTTCATGAAACAAAACCTTGACAAAAGAAATGCAGATGGTGAATAACACTTGAAGCTGACAGCGGACTGTAAACATGTTTATAAGAGTGCTGTAACCTGTGAGAATAACACGGAGAAATACTCGCCCTTTCAGACATCGAGTCTATTAAACTGCTGGCGTCACATATCTGTATAAGTGATGCCTTTTTGCCATTCAAACACAGGTCTCCTTAAGGACAAAGCACCATAAGGCTCTGTTTAAAAATGCCAGAACCTTTACCATTTGCCATGTGAGAGTGGATTCAAGATTCTTTACCTGTCACTATCTTAATACACACTCAGCATACATGTAAGCGAAATATCATTCTCCATGGCAACATATACAACAGACAAGATGCACTAATAAAAGAATTTATTAAAAGAAAAAAAAAATAGCACAGGAAGTTACATATAACACTCAAGGTGAGAGACTGTTTACAGCAACACAGTGAAAGAGTCAGTCGCACAACAGCCTTTCTCACGATCGTGTGCTGATCTCGTCTTCACCGTAGTCAGACAGCAGCTCTCTTATTTCTGCATCAGTCCAATTTTCAGCCATTTTATTTTTCATTAAACAGTACAAGGCCCCAAAAAATATTCCTCCGTGTGTTAACAAAATCAGACGTGCAGTGAGTGAGATACCATGTTTGACAGGCAAATAAATGTACATTCCATTTTAAGATATAGGCGCTGTCAAAAGGTTCAAAAGAGGTTTTTACCTCAGATGCAGCATAACCAGGATACAGCTCCACTCCGAGCTCCTCTGCCTGCTCCCCCAGCCAACGCACAAAGTTCCCCAGCCTCACAATGTAGTTCCCATGGTTCCTCATGGGCAGACCTACAAACAGCCAGAAAAATAATACACACGTCATGTGTGGTTTCAACAATTTACTGACCGTTATCTGACCTTTTTTTTATATCACAATAAAACAAAACAACATCTCTATTTGATTTATTTTCCTGATAACTCTGTCGCCGACACACACCTGATTTTTTTTTTCACTTATTACTGAACTACCAAATAAGTCATTCTAAAAGCGCATACAACATAGGCTGCAAGAGTTTCACAAGTCAAACCTCCTATTATATGTATTCATACACCCATGATATGGCTCAACATTATATACACACTGAAATGCAGTGTGTCAGTTTTGCAATGTGCAATGTTTGTCAGTTTTAATTCCCTTATGCTCTGATTCTCTTTTGATCTGCCAACTCAGTGGTTTAAAAAAAAAAAAAAAACAAAACAAAAACAAAGGACCTCTAAATGACACCTTGGGAAATACTTTGCTAAATATAAATGGTAATGCAATCTGTAGGGGCAGAAACTGCAAGCATATTGTCAGGCCAACAGTGCAGCAATGGTTTTACAGTATGGTTACCGAATAAATCAAGAGTTTACCCGGCAAGATAGGAATGGGAATTCTGTATTTCTCTGTTAAAATGCCAAACACATCTTCAGTCACAGGGGTGTCCAGAGGTGCCTGAGATAGGAGCATAGTGTGCGTTATTCAGCTGCATAGCAAATGATATGATTATAATACTGTATATGTATTGGATACAGCATTGCTAAGATAACAATACGTAGTATATTAAGCACATGATATTGAGGGTTAGGGTTGGACGATACAAACGATATAAAGTCGTATCGCGATATTAAAAAATCTTCGATATAAAAATGNGTTGGACGATACAAACGATATAAAGTCGTATCGCGATATTAAAAAATCTTCGATATAAAAATGAGGCCATCAATATAAAATCGATATAAAATAGTTCTTGAATACAGGAAGTTAATGACGGGTCAAACAGCCAATAGCGTGTCAGAATGGAACAAACTAGCCAATCAGGTGGCAGTGTCATAATAACAGCGCACCCACTTCGTCAAAGCAGCATGTTGCTAAAGGCCGGTGGTAATATCTGATCGAAAGTCAGACAAAGATGTCAGAAAGCGATGAAACTCCAGAGGAAAAAAAAATCTAATGATGACTAAGAAAGGAAAGCAGCGCTGACGAAGCACAGCTGTACAACAAACTTATTTTACTTATTACTTATTTTACCGTCTGAGGTGTTGCCATCTAGTTGAGCAACAGAGTGCAGCCGCTTTAAGGGTCAGACAGCTTCAAACCCGTTCCCCGGGACACACAGCAAAGCCCTCGGAGGTGTTCCACACCAANGGGTCAGACAGCTTCAAACCCGTTCCCCGGGACACACAGCAAAGCCCTCGGAGGTGTTCCACACCAACAAACTGGTCCTTGTACATGACGGCCAACTGATTTTCGTTTTGGAATGGGAAAACGGAAAAAGCCGTTTTTCACTTTGTCATAGAAAATCGGAAAATGGAAAACAAGTCATCTGATTCGGTAGACATATTTTCATTGTCCAATGAACAAAGGTGACATATCATCTGCCAAAAATCCGAAAGAAGAAAAAGAGGAACTGCCAGCACAGATATGCAGATACTGATGGACGGATGGATGACGGACGGAGTCATTCGTACTCTTTCGGGGTGCTAAATGGGTGACATTGAAAGATGGAGATATGTCAGTGGACAAAATAAGCCGGATATTTCAGGTGCTCAAGTTTATCTTATTTTGGTCTTGATTTTGATTTTTCTGATTGTGTTTTGGAATATGTACTCACAGTGCAACAATCCTGCTGGCATAGCATATGTTAGCTAGCTTGCAACTTAGCTTAAAAACGGCTCTTTTTTCGTTTTACGATTTCCTATTTCACAGCGAAAATCGGAAAACGGCTCATTTTACGAAGACATCACGCGTGCTGTAGCTTTCTTTACTGGAAAAGATATGATGCCAATACAGACTGTTGAAAAAGGGATTTTTCAGTTCATTTTCAGTTGGGTATTTTTTATGTTCAGAACATGCATAAAGAAATTGTTCAAATAAATTTTAAGTTCAATGCATTAGAATTTTTGCCATATCTCAATATATATCGATATCGATCAATATAAAAAAAAAATATCGTGATAAAAAATTTTTTTCCCATATCGTCCAGCCCTATTGAGGTCCTGATGTAGCAACTCCCTACGTGATAATGAGAAAGCAGCCTTGTGGACATTTTATCGCGATTGTTAGTGGAAACTGTGGGTGACGGCAAATGTGTCATGAAGGTTTATACATGGAAAACTCATGAAATTAATCACTGAATAAGACTTCCAACTGATGGACTGAGAGAGCAAATGAGTGACTGACACTCACCCCTCGTTCCTTCCAATCAGGAAAGAGTTCAGTGAGGGCGGAGGGCTCCAGGCAGGCCCCCGAGAGGGTGTGTGCCCCTATCTGAGAAGCTTTTTCAACCAAACATACTCGTAGCTCCTTCTCCTGTTCATTGGCCAGTTGCTTCAGACGAATGGCTGCTGAAAGGCCTGCAGGGCCGCCGCCTACTATCACCACATCAGCCTCATCCGCAAACCTCTCCATTTCAATCCCTGGGAAAGAAACCAAAATAAGAACATCGTATTCAGGACAAAATATGTGATAGATGAAAAAGAGAAACACTGCGTTTTTCATTTGAGTTGGAGAAATGCAGCCACATGTGAACACCAGGCTGTTTTATTTTCAGAGACTCCAAAATTATATATGTATGTATGTATGTATAATATATATAGATAGATGTATAAAATCCCCCTTAAAGTGAATTTCAAAATCAAATTTAATAGGCAGCAAAAACACTTTATAGACTTATTCACACCAATGACTTAAAAGCAGTACCACCATCCAATAAATGGCAAAATATGCATGGGCCTGACCAGACTAAAAACAAACAAGAAAAAAAAATCTTAATGTTGGCCTAGCATGTTTAAGATGTTCTTGTGAAAGAAACATATTTACATTGAATCTGTCACACCACATTGGGTTACCCACCATGTAAACCACATAATCCTGCAGTACGTGTGATAATATGTACCTGCAGCTCCACAGATTAAGAAATGTAGAATATGGAATTTTTGGTCTGCTTAGTCACTATCTCACCACTGGGAGCTGATTTTTGTTTCAGTCTGCATTAAGGTGAGTGAAACAATGCAACCTCTCTGGTGCATCAAGTTGCAGCAATTTCTCCAAATTTAGACTCAGATATTATGCTTGCATAAAAGATTAAACAAGTTTTAATTAAGAACTGACATGATTTGTTGTTGCTGTAAACTGTGGTGCTTATTTCTGTAACAATAACAGGTGCTCTTGCTCCATCTCCTCTTAGTATTTCTTTTTTGGCGTATGATTTGAAGCTGAATTTTATTGATATCTTTGTTGGCCCAATTTATGCCAGCTGAGGCAACAAAGCCTATGGATATTTTAATAATAATGATCCACCATCATTAAGGACATTTTATATCCCTTAATTTTGCTCAGAGGAGCAAGGGAGCTTCCTTCCTTGAGTAAGATAAGAGCAAATCCCTATGAGAAAGTCTTTTATTAGACAGATACACCTTTTCCCTGGAAATCTGTTACTGATTGAATAGGTTTATTACAGCTGATTTCATACAGCGAGCTGCATTAAACTGCATCATAACAACACACACAGGGTTCATCAAATATGTGAACAGAAAAACAGTGGCACCAATCATCATCTGTTTAAAATACTGTATGTACAGTATTATGTGTTATATTGTGACACAATATTAACCATAAAACCACTTTTCACTCATTTTTATTCCTATTTGTCTCTGTTTTTCTTTCTCCCTCGTGGTGATCCTCCTCTTTGACAGACTTAAACTTCTAGATATAAATAAACATGTTTGGGAACTCCTACAAAGAGGACTGGTGGTAGATCATGCACACACACACACACACACACAAGCATGTGATCTGTCTATTGCAAGATTAAATTGTGTATATACTCAGTAGTGTGTGTCTCAGTCTTGTGCACACTAGAACTATACATATACAGACAAGTGACAGAAAAAAAAAAATACTGCATATAAGTTCAGTATAGCTCTCAAGGAACTGTAAAACAACTTTTGCACTTCTTCTTTCTCCTTCCATGTATCACCACAAACCGCTGTACTGACCATTTCCAACAAAAGCACAAAGCTGGTAACACGTTTAATAAAAGTTGTCACAGTGTTCATTTTAAGGATTACACAGAGAATCATAGGATAACATTTCACATTCTTATTACCATGTGGGAATATATAAATTAATCCACCACTTAAAAGAGTTCCAAGCACAATGACATTTGATCTGTTTGTGCTGTCATCAATTACTGGTTGGGAAAAAAAAAGACAAAAAAAATAAAGTTACTGGTGTGTGATATACATACAGAGAAGCCAAAGATGGAAATAAATATATTACAGGCAGAATATTCAGATTCCCATCCACAGATCACATCTGAATACTGCAGTTTGTGTTTCTAAAATGCTAAAGAAACTCTGGATGATGCAGCATCTTACCTTCCCATCGTGGATCTTTATCCCGAGGGTGGATCGTGTAGTGTGTGGTGATGCGTGGTGTTGACACAGAGGAGCAGGTCCTTCTGTGAATTGTTGAGTAGAGCTGAGGGGTACCATGCTTTTTCTGTACGGTTTTCAATGCCCTGATACACCTGTGGACTGTGAGAGAGAGAACAATAGTCAGGGCCAGTTCAAACTGGTGGACATTTAGCTGTAATCTACAGACAGCTTTTTATTTATGAACTATAAACGTGTTAGAAAATATGATCTGTCAAAGAGGCTCAGTAAAATTTTTGCTCGGTCTGATTACCAAATCATAAACACAGCAACATAATCACAGAAATAATAGCATTTTGAACAGGTGAGATAATATAATAAGTCAAGTTTATTTGCATGACCCAATATCACATACAAAGTTTCAAAGTGTTTTACAGCCCACAAATTAATTAATAAGGGGACTGTGTATACATCATACACCTGCAAATAGGTGACAGAAAGTGTTAAAGTGAAATCTTACTAAACAGATATATTCTAGTGATGTTACCGAAATGCCAACCAGCTGTCATACTGATACAGCTCCATCAGTAGCTGCATGTTAGCTATCTAGCTAGCAGATATGTTCAACAAATAACAAAAAACAAACACATGAATAACACACTTTCTTTTACAGCACAACCTCTTCAGGTCGCTGTCATAACCCTGACAAGTTAATAACAACATATCTGTTGGATGTATAACTCGGGCAAGGGCACATGACCTATATTCTAGCTGAACTTTAACCTACATTTTAGCTCCACGCTAACATAAATGGGCTTGCGCTATTGTTTTAGAGAATGCTAAAGTGCAATACAACAAAATAAAAACAGCGCTCAACTATATTGAGAGAGTCAGATAAGCATGTAAATTGTGTTGTTACGCTTGACAACATGCGGGTAAAACGAACAAGCAGCTAACCCGAGGCGCCAGCAAAACAAGCTCGTTAACCTGTTAGCTTAGCTGTTAGCTCACGTACCTTGGCTTGGATATCTACTAGCTGGAAACATTGTGTGTCAGCTAATGTAAGACCATTAGCAGACAGGGGGCTCCTGTGAAGAAAGACACAAAGTGAAGCTGTATCTTTGCTTTATAGTTGCTACTGTGCAAAGTTTACGTAACTTGACCGCTTGACTTACATATGCTCAACTCAGGCGCCTTACAAAATACGTCTCTTTGCGCAGACAGTCACGAGCGTCGAGAATTGCGCTGCTGCGCCGGCGTTAGTGTAGGTAGCTGCGCAAGAGCAGATCTCTAAACGTTCAGAGCATGTGCAAACAGGGATATATAAGGTGGGATGATATAGAAATTAGCGTGTCTATTCGAGGTAGGCTGTTCATTGATTTTCAGAAGGACAGATGTGTAATATGATACAAATTACCCAGCTTCGTTTACAAATGTATTTTCTTATCACATTTTGCTAAACTGTCTTGGTTGGCATCATTTAATTTATAAAAACAAGTCACTTTCAAGTACTTCTCTAAAAAAAATGTAACTAAACTTATTTGTACTAGTGGCTTGTTGTCTTATGACTACCATAGACACACATAACTCATTACTGTATATCCAAATATTAAGAAACAATGCCACATGCTGTATGCGGGGTTGGCAAATTGCATCCTGTTTGGCCAAATCTGGCCCTTGAACAAAATAATTTAATCTACTGTAAAAATCAGGAAAAAAAAAAAATAATAATGTGAATTTACATTGTCGCCATTAACTGGTAATTGTATTTTTAGGTTAATTTCAGTTGGAGTTTTGGCCAACTGTGCTGGTAGAAACATTGCAAGCAAGCAAACAGCATTCAACAAATCATTTGGTAAGGCAAATGGACTTGTTTAATCTTGAAGACATTTTGTCGCTTATCCAAGTAGCCTTTTCATTTCTGAGTCAGTGCAGGGCAGTAAACCAGCATTTATCCTCTGAAAGTTGTTCACATTTTCGGCCAGATAATTCCTTCTTATGATATGTGAATCCCTCCTCAAGACTAATAAACAGCAAGTGACCTGAATGACTGCAGAGAGCATTAATCTTGGACAATAATCTTCATTTGGTTCTACTGAGTTTGGGCAAAGACTACCTCTGAGTGAACCACTCTTTCTGTTTGTTTTTCAGGCTGACTACCCAGCATTTTCTGGAATGTATAGTTGCTGCTGTTTTGGATTTAATTGCTTTTGACTGGAAATCCAATCTAATCAAGCAAAATAAAATAAGCCATCATGCAAACAACAGACATATAACATAAATAAACTGTTATCCAGGTTATTGACACACACATGCAGGCACACATGCACACACATTCACACAAACACTCACACAGAAACAACTTTTAGTCACTGTTTTTTATTGAAAGACACAATAAATACACAAATTAAATAGCACAAACACAAACATTTAAAACAATTACACATTTTCACCAGTCTGCAGGATTTACAAATTTCTCAAACATTTGCTTGCTTCTCAATATTTTCCCATATAAGAATGTAGTGTAAACACAAACAGGCACTGACATGCTATTTCACAAATTACTATTATAATAACTAATTTATGTTGTTTTCTGTTGGAGAAAATACTCCATATCAGCTGCATTCATTGAATTTACATCCATACAGTTCTATTTTATTTATAGTTCTAATGTTTTGTAAAGTGACTATCCCCAGGAATCAGTATTAACTAAGTATGCACAAAAGACATTTGTACAGATGTACAAATGTCTATACAGATCACAGTGCAAAAACAAAAAAGAAAAAAATGTCATGTGGTCGTGACATGATCCCAGACCAGCTGGGAAATTCTATGAAGGGTACATAAATGCCTTCAAACCTTTTTCAGGCAAACATTTGTTTCTGATTGGCTCAAGAGGTACTAACAAAGCTGTGGTCAACAGTTTATTCACTATAACAAGGCTTGGTATTTTCATGTAAATTGCCTGTGAGCCCATGAGCAAAACACTGAATGCCTTGTCCAGATTTAGACATTTTTCTGGTAAATGTCACATCAAATCTTTTGTTACCTGCCCTACATATTCTCATACATGCCTCATACATCACATCCAATCACATGACATAACAGTGCCTTGAAGGCCATTATAATAGAAGCTGAGCTGATATAAAAACTTGAGTTGTTAAAGTGTGCATCACATAATATTTGATCAGCAGATTACAGCATGAATTTCAGTATAACAGCATATTTAATCCTAAAAAATAAATGAAAAAAAAATCTCCAACTGCTTCAGCAAAGCTGCCAATAAATACATAATTAAACAGCACTTAAATTTAATCTTCAAGTTGATCATGACATGGATTTTAAAAACATGCCTCAATGCTTTTGATTCAAAACGTTCAGTTGCCTTTTACTTGGATTTCCTTATTACATTACATAATCTCAAGACATGCCCACTCTCACTCAGGGCAGAATGAATGATTTGGTGAACTCCTGAGCGTTTTGCTGGAGCTTTGAAAGAAGCAACTGTAAAAACCTAAAAGCAGAGTAGGTGCTTTGAGAGGAAATGCTGCTGTTCACTTCTGGCTGGTATGTTTGCCTTTGTGAAATTTGTTTTTCCTGATTTCTTCTTTTGATATAGCCTGAGTTTATGTAGCTCTCTTTTCTTATCTGTTCTGCCACGGTGGTAATGCTAATTCCTCTGTTTATTCCAAACAAGCTATAATTGCTGCTGGGAGCACGAAACAGATTATTCTAAAAAGATATTTCCCATGAATAGGATAACTAATATTATATGTTAATGCAACAACAAATATGAACTCTTATGTGTAGGTTGAATCAATATTGTGTTGCCATTACAAAACCACTTATTGACACTCACCACCCTTAGTCTGATTGCAATAAAAAAAAAAAAAAAAAANAAAAAAAAAAAAAAAAGAAAGAAAAAATAGCTGTGAATGTGCGGCACATAATATTTATATTTATACATGTAGATATTGTTGCTTCTGAGCAAAATAAACATGTAGCACTGATTTCTATGCTGCTCACACCCAGTTTGAACATTATAAGCATTTTGAATTATTTTAAACGTAGCTTTCAAATCAGGGCCCACATCTGTGGGGGGCTGAGGTGTAAGTCTATGGATGTACTACTCAAGAATTGACCATGAAGGCTTACAATGGGAATATATCCTTAATAGGCTGCTACAATAGAGACATGTTTACTCTTACAGTACGAGTGCTGAATGCTGCTACTGCAATCCATGAAAGCTGCCACACCAGAGGTTACAGCAGTGACTGAACTCTTCTTTATCAGTGTCTTCCCTTAGAGTATGTCCTTTTACACATAAACAATATATAAAAAAAAACAAAAAAAAACATACAAATTCCTTCACAATACACATAAGCAATTCAATATACATTCCTTGGTTGCTCTATAGATTCTCAAAAAGCCACATTTGCCCCAGGTCATAATTTATGCTGAATAAAAATGTGAATTGACATAAGGGTAGGGCAAGAAAAGAGCTAGCCTATGAGCTTGTGCTAGCAGCACACACTGATAGTGAACAGCAGCAAACTTTCAACAGACATGCTTTTAAAGCTGTTTTCAACAATGTCGGGTTATTCTTTGAGACCCGGAGGAATAATGTTGCAGGACATATAACACAAATCCATAAATAACATGAATCCATATTACAGAAGTATGTTACATTGACATCCGCTAAGGGCCAAACTGAGGTGAATATTTGAGAAGGCTGGTAGGGACCTAAAAAGTGTTTGGTTGCAGAAGAAGGGACAAACCTGATGAACACACACACGTACATGCACACACATGCACGTGCGCACACAGACACGCACACACACACACACACACACAGTGCATGGCACATACTGTATGTAGAAAAACAGGAATGTAGCATCTTTGACATCAATGATACCATGTCTTAAGGAATATTTCATAGCTTGAAATTGGATTTACCACTTGCTGCCATCTCTTTCAGATACTGAAGCCAGACAATTTGTGCAAAGGGAGAAAGTCTGGATGGAGCTGATTTGGTACATGTGAGCAAAAATCACCACAACTGACTGGGATAAGCTGAGACACTTGTAAATTAAGTAGACATATTTCCTTAATGGGGCAATGATTCTCAAGATCACCAGCAAGACACACTATAGGAAAAGTGACACAACCATTGAAACCCTAACTTGTACAAAAAAACCAAAACAAAAAAAAAAACCAATCTGTATTGACTTTGTATTTCAAGACACAGTTTGCAGTATTTTCTCACTGGCTTTAATACAGTTTGTTTTCTAGGAGCCAGTATATAGCCATCATTGGTATTACATCCACACATGTCCAGTAAGAGGAGCAAATGGTTGTGAGAGGAGTGCACATTTTTAACCTGATGAATTCTGGGTATAAATCAAGAAAATATCTCTTTCAAATGTCTTTTCTTAATAGATTAACTCACTCACTCATTTGCTGATGAACCTGAATTACATTTTATTTGTTGTGATGTCTCTTTGATGAAATGATCTACTGATCCATGTAGCTTCACTGTTGGACATCTACGTGTGTCCCTTTGTGTGTGTGTGCCTGTATGTGTGTGAATGCTTGTATGTTTGTTTTTATTTGTGCAGGAATATGTTATTGCTGTTGCTGGTGTGTGCATGTCATAAGATCACTGGATGCCTTGTTAGTATTTTCCACAGAGGTGAGCTTGTCAAAGGTGTCTGTCATTTCCAGCGGCTGTCCCAGGGTGAGACCATGAATATTCTCTTGCAGGGGCCACATTTCCTGCCAGGTGAGTGATGGCTGATGAGCTGGGTGCCCACTAAGCAGAGGCCTCCGCTGCCTGTAGTTAGCCCATATCTGCAGGATGGTCTCTTTAAAAGGCCGTGTTGTCAGAGTGTAAAGGATGGGGTTAAGGGCACTGTTGATGGGAAGGATAAATATGACCACCCAGGAGCAGACGGTGCCTGGAGAGACCAAGCCAGGAGGAAATACAGAGACAGAAAATAATTTAAACTATGAAGCCTGAATGTGAGCTGTGTTAAATATTCTTTGATTATTCTTTGATGTTCATTTAATGACAGTGAGTCAACTTAAAAGTATTTTTTTATCAAAATAAATTATAGAATGAATATTTTTTTTTAAAGTCTACAGGGGGACTACACAATTAGTGAGACTACAAAATTAAAATGGTAACTTATCAGCTCTTTTATAAGTCTGCAACCTTTTGTCGGGAGTGTATCTATGTTCCCAGGGTTCCTAATTTCCCAGGGTCCTATGTTCCATGTGCTCTATTGTGCTATATAGAACTTGGGAACATAGGACCCTGGGAACATAGGAATAACCCCCCTTGTATCTATATTTATGGACTATTTAATTTTGTTGTATTTGCAGTTTTGATTGTTTCAGGTGGGTATCAGCTATTTCCATGCAAAATTCTTGGCTCACATAGGAACTAGGACGTGAAGCATGCATGCAGCACTGCACATGTTGAATCCATAAGAAATTGGTGGTTAATTGCTGGCCTGCTTGTGACATTTGGATTATCTTGTTCTTATAGATTGTGACAAATTCTACTTTGCTTATGGAAATAATAATCCTGAGAAAATAAACAAACTCTTAGAAAATGGATTGCAATATTTAGCTCAAATGTTAGAGGCCAGTTCACATTTCTTACAAATGCAATTTAGTGCTAATACGGTGACACATGGTGTAGCTGGGTTGGAAACACTTTTTGAGTTTCATTTGGTAGTTAAAAGCAGATGTGTGAGATTTCTTGAACCGCAGACTGGTGTTTAGGTCAGTGACAGCTTCAAACTGATAGCCATGGCTATGTTCACTAACTGATGTACAGTATTGCAGTCCTGTTTTGGTGGGAAAGAACTCCATTACTTAACAAAGAAGGAAGCTTCTACCTCTGGATTATCCTCAAAATAATCAGTCATGAACTGGTACACGTTGGTGGTTGAAGTTCAGATGAGTGTAATAATTTCCTGTAGGTTCTCAACGTAAACCTGCAATGTAAAGCTGCAAGGTGTGCTGCTATGCATACGATATTTCATTTTGAATGGACCTTTGGGATTTCTATTAATTAAATCTTCTTCTTGTGTCACCAAATCTACAAAAGAGAAATCCTAAGGATTATAACTTGGAATAAAATACATTAAATAATTTAAATGGTTACAGCACTATACCTGGAATCTCGACCTGCAGCAGTGACACGATCTTGAGGATGAAAATTGGGATCCAGCAAAGGGAGTCAGTTATGACGATAGAGAAAAACCTTTTAGCGATGGTCACCTCCTTCTTGATGTGGTTGCTGTATTTTGTGGTCTGCGTGCCTGTTCTCTGAATATTATAGAACATACTTGCATAGGATACAACGATGATGAGGAATGCCACCAAGTTCAGACCTGCAGAGAATTGGTGAGAATTAATCAGTTTGTTGCAGTTACCATTAGAGAGTGACGCTAGAATCTAAATAGTTTGAATAAATAAATAAAGCAGCAAACAATGAGAAATTTAATATGGCTATTGCATCCCCACCCAGGAAAATGACAATGGAGTAAACATGGGCCCAGATCGTCTCAGGTTGCTCAGAATGCAGGGGGAAGCAAACACCATTGGTTCCATAGAAGTTGCGAAAAAGACCCTTGCAGACAAGAGGTAGGAAGGCAACAATAAATCCAAACACCCATATCCCGAGAAGGATGGTGACAGTTCGCCACCAGCCAGGCGTCAAGTACCGGAAAGGATAGATGATGCAGATGCATTTCTCCAAAGTGAGGTATGTCAGGAGGAGGACAGATACCTCTGTGGACAACATGGCCAGGGAGCCGATGACCTGACACTGACTGCTGTCCATCCAGGCCTGAGCGTGCTGATTGTACTCACCACGGAATTTGAGGTCGTACGCTCCGATCATGAAGAGGTAGATGCCCATCAGTCCATCTGCACCTGCACAGAAAGATACCTGTATTTTTACACATTATTTAGACAAATCTGCAACTATATGACTTTTAAAAAAGCATGCACACCAAGCATATTTGGAGCGGTTTGACCTGTTTTTCATTTTTTAATTGGATTCATAGAAGGAGATGTGTATCAGTCAAACTGTGGTGCACACAAAATTAACACATCATGACTGACTGATCTTGGTCATTGTATGTATTATGGGCGTTGCAGCATGATTTCTTAAGAGTGACAACAGAATCAAAGGTACGCCAGAAATAACCTCACATGAAAGTGTTTTTAACAAGCCAGACACCATCCACTTATAATAAAAAGAAAAGACCCAAAATCCAGCTGCTTTTGCAGGTGTTCTGAACTGCAGCAAAGAGCATACAGTAGTGATTATTTTATAGAGATCACAATCTGTTTTGTTTTCTCAAGAAAGAAAGAAAGAAAGAAAGAGAAAGAAAGAAAGAAAGAAAGAAAGAAAGAAAGAAAGCAACATAGGAAATGCTATACACTGTACATATTAGGATATATTTTATCAGAAAGAACCAAAAACAAATGATGTTGCCATTGCAATTTGACTGCAATGTATAAAATGGAACAATGCTTAAACAGGTTATTTCTAAGACTACATATGCATATTTCTGTTTCATGCATACACACACTTATAGTCCCTAATCTATATACTGTAGATGTCTATGCATTTTTACTCTGGGTTTTCAATATTTTGAATACATATTTTCATGTAAAAATTATAAGAAACACTTTCCCATGGCCTGGGTACTAAAGTATGAAATACTTTAAAAAGTATAAATAGTTCAGTGACTAACAGCAAAAAAAAAAAAAAAAAAAAAAAAAAAAAATCTATTGCAATATGCTCTTTTCATGAAAATTCACCATTGCTTTATCATACAGTGCTTCCTGTAATACGGCAAATTCATTCCTCAAACTGTCTTCACAGTCATTACTATTCCTTTGATATGGAAACACACCATTTGCTCATATCAAAAAAGTATTTTAAATTTTATACGTATAACAACATAAAAGACTTTAGGCCTGTATATCTTTCACTTACTCTATGTTATGTAAAATTTAATTGGACAGCCAAAGCGTAAGGCCTGCAGAACCTGTGTCAACCCTTAAACCTGACACACACACACACACATCTAATTGCCATTAAATATGACTTGCCTGTTTATCCACCTTAGTAATTGCTAGTTATTTGAATATCAAATATAGATCAAATAATATGATATACTTTTATATAGGCTCCAGCCCCCCCTGTGACCTTAACAGG
>VXCM01002527.1:0-14743 GCA_014773175.1 Lucifuga dentata
TGTGTGTGTGTGTGTGTGTGTGTGTGTGTACGCATGTGTAATGAACAGTGATAGGATTTTTTCTCAAGCACTTGTAAGTCAAGTGAGGAGAGAAAATAGTGGCTTTTATGCAAACATAAAAAGGTACGACGCGCCGTTTCTGTGGTGCTGGAAAGGAAACATGATGTTTCATTTGGGGCAAATTGATGTATTTTTATGACAAATGTGACGATGAAAGAAAAGTCAAAGCTGAAAACCTTCAGGCGTGTTTTACACCTCCTCTGTTTTGAGCAAATGCTTCATACCCTGCAGCGTTTCCTCCTTACGTTCGGTATGTGAACACAACAATTGAAATCGTGTTTGCGATAAAAAAACAATTGGACAAAGCCCACCCAGAGGGAGTGGACTCATTCCTGTTCCAATCAGACTGTGGGCTTTTTTTTTTTTTTTTTTTNTTTTTTTTTTTTTTTTTTGTTTTGTGGTGTGAACATGATCTGCACAAAACAAATACGAGACAATCTATAGATCTATTGATCTAGCAGCAGAGAGGGTTTCATTAGCTGCGGTAAAATTTGTTTTAGGTTAGCATTTGTCAGATATTTATTGCATTTTAATATTATTTATCTGGTATTATGATTAGACGTGTTTTATCTTCTGTATTATTATTTGTTTTTTTTAACACGGCAAAAACTGAAACGGCTATAAACTAAGACTTTCATTGTGCAGTGCACCTCGTTTGTGCTTATGACAATTAAGTCTTTGAATGTCTTCAATCTTTGAATCTTGAATATCCGCTACTAAAAACCATTAAGTATCGAATGTAAAACAAACTTCACCGCAGTTAAACTCCACCTTTAATTAGCCACAACAATTGAAGCAAATGCTGTGAAACAGTCATAACATCGTTTGATCCGGATCAACTGGACCAGGATTCGTTTGTGCAGGTCTGAACACAGCAGTTGCACCCAGTGTGAACCAGAACAACTGCAACAACACCGTTTAGATGATGTGGTCTCGATTTGATTCCAAACAAACTCTGGAGCGATTAATTTGTGGTCTGAACATGATTTACATGACTTCCAAACCAACTACAGATCAATCTATTGATTTTGCATGTTTGAGAAAGTTTGCTATTCAGTTTTCATACATGTTACGTTACTGACAATCATTTCCCAAAGGATAAAACCGTATTTCAGCTTTCCTGATATTTTGCTAAATCTCTTAATCTTTCTAAATCAAATATTCACCTTACAAAATCCATGTTTCTCCTGCTAATAGTTACACAGCCTTATGAAGTCACAGTCCTTTACATTTTTCCATAAACGCAGGTCTTCTTTTGGGACTATATTCCCCGGTGGAGGCATATGGAGGCAGTTCAGGTTAGCATGTCACCTGTCAGAGCCCTGACAGTTTTTTTTTTACAGGTAATTAAATAACTGATTTACAGTTTTATGTCCTACATTTCACGTTGTTTGTGGAAGCAAATGTCATGCAAGATTAAAATGTTTATCGGTCAGCTAAGTTAATAAGTGTAAATTCTCCATTTTGCTAATTAGCATAAGCAACAGGAAATCACAAACATGCACATGATTATGGCTGCAAATGAACTTTGAACTCATCGTTCCACATTCAAATTTAAGTTTTAGATTTTCAGCTTGTAACTTTCTCCCTGATGTCAGAGAACTGTAAAGTTTACAGTCTCTAGTTATGTTTTTAAATATTGTTTTATGTGGTTTTATATGTTTTATGTATGTTCTCAGCATGTTACTCCATTCTCTGGGCAGCACATCTTCACATCATGTGAAGCAGCATGTGGTTTTCCACAAGTTGTCACTACATCAGATTCAGCTTCTGCTGTCATAGTTTTCTTCTTCATGGATCAAATGATGCTATGACAGGAAAGGATCCACATTCATCTTTGTTACTCTGATTTACTTTGACACCAGAGAAACTACTTCCTGTTTTAGGACCGCGGCATCGCTGATTACTTTTAAGTCACGGCTAAAAACTTATTTATTCTCCGTGGCCTTTTCAGACCCTCCTGACATTTGAGTTATGTTCATGTTGTCTCTGTGTTTTAACGTGTTTTATTTCCGTGTTGGATATATTTATTTGTACTTTGCGTTGGAGCCCAGAGCGGTGGAATGATCTGACAGAGGATCTGAGGCCAAATCAATGTCTGCTTCTAAATTACAGCTTAAGACCGTTTTTATGGACTTTTTATATGATGTCATTTTTGTTTGCTGTATTGTTTTTAATTCCTTATTTTTTGTTTTGTGTTGATCTGTGTTTTATTGATCCTTTTATTAGTTGTCAAAGCACTTTGTAATCTCTGTTTTTAAAGGTGCTATATAAATAAAGATTATTATTATTATTATTATTATTATTATTATTATTNTTTTTAAAGGTGCTATATAAATAAAGATTATTATTATTATTATTATTATTATTATTATTATTATTACTGGTGTTTTATATTTGTAAAGCACTTTGGTCAGGTTTATTGTTTTTAAATGTGCTTATAAATAAAAAATTGACTGTTTACAGTTGGCTAACCACGATGGATCCATCATCCATCATCATCTATCCATCATCATCATCCATCCATCCATCCATCATTCATCCATCATCCATCCATCTATTTATCATCATCCAACCATCATCATCCATCCATCAGCATCCATCCATCCATCTTTTCTTCTTTCTTCATCCATCCTTTTTCCTTTCATTCTTTCTTCCACCCCAGACATTTCTGACCAATGAGCAGAGAGAGAGCTGTCACATGACTTTTGTTGCTGTATTTTGGTTGAATTGTATGTTTTCTTGTGTTAAACTGAACCAAACCGAGCGGTAAATGCTGCACTGGCTGATTCAGACCAGAGCAAACGATCTGAGATGCAGTTCAGCGCTCAGTTCAAGGTTGTGTACAGCAACAATGCTTTCAAAACACGAGAGAGAGAGAGAGAGAGAGAGAGAGAGAGAGAGAGAGAGGGACAGAATGCTCACATTTCTTTATTCTTATTCACTGTTGAAAGTGTGAGAAAACGCAATAGTGCCACGGCAACAGCAGCCAAGCGCGTATAAGCCGATGTCAGCGAGGGAAGCTGTCAAACTGTATTTCACACTGAGTACTCTGACCTATTATTCTCTGACCAGCTGCACAATGCATCGCTCTACCAACCCTTCTCTTGTGTGAGGAAACTGGCTGGTTCACTATGCAAGCTGCTGTGTCAAGAGGGAGACGAGTTGAACGCCAGAAGTCCTACCTGTCCTCAGGTTTCTGTATGTACGGGACTTTAAAGAACCGCCGATCATGCATGTTTGAGCCCAATATAATATACAACCTGCATACATGTTACGTTACTGACAACCATTTTTCAAAATACACTGTTATTTGTCAAAGTAACTTTATTTAACAGATCTAACACGGAGCTACACGGAAGAAAATGAATGTCTCCGCCAGGAATTATAGTCCCTGGAGAAGACGGCTTTTACCAGAGAAATTAAAAAAACCAGAGCAGAAGAAACACTGAATTTTAAGGTGTGTGTATCACCTGAACATTAGATTTTGAAAGATTAGGGGATTTGGCTAGATATGCTTTGGAAAATGGTTATCAGTAACGTAACGTGTATGCAGGTAATTATTGGGCTCAAACATGCAAAAACACAGGTATGGTCCTTTAATGTCCAAAAAAACCCCACATTCTACTTTTGCTGCAGCACTGCTGTGCACACTGAGTGAAAACAGACCACTGCACATACTGTATGTTTAAGGCCCCGCCCATAAAACCTGCTCTGTTCTGATTGGCTGGCTGCATCAGGCCTGAGCTGGCAACAATCATGGACTACAAAACATGACTGCTGGCTCAATGCTTGTAGGCATGTAAACTAAAACATGTTTCATGATGACATCAACATGTTACGTAAGTATAGAACTAAGTAAAAACGAAGCTTTCAGGACAGTTTAGGCTTGTCTTACTGATGTATTTCTATAGGCATCATCTCAAGTTTCGCAACTTTGACAATGTTCAACACAAACTCCATATTATATTCCATAACAAAAATGAGAGAAAAGAACAAAAAAAAAAAAAAATNAAAAAAAAAAAAAAATCACAACATAACCCCTTTAAAACTTGCTATGGAGAAAAACATGATAAATATGTTATTTGAATGAGAGAAATAGCAGGGACTAACATCCTGTGTTAAAAACACACGTGAAACCAGATTAGGTTTGGAGTAAAGCGCTAATCCTTTATGTGCCGAGTGAAAAGATAATTTCTCCATGCAGAATATGTGTCATGTATTAATAAGAGGACGTGATTCACACCTGTAAACTCATATCTTTAAGATACATATCTTTCAAATACGGCATACTCAGATACGGCAGCTTACCTCCAGAATGCGTCGGCGGGCCGCATAACAACACGACTCCTTGGCCCTCGCGGACGTTGACAGCGCTCCTCACTGTCTGCGTTTTGAAGTTATCAAGGTCTGAGGAATCAAATAAGATCAAAGATTAAACTGCAGAAAAAGAAAGCTAAAGAAAGAACGTAAAACTCTTTGTGCTGTAGATCACTTTTCAAACTGAATCTGATTGGCTGCTAGAAGTCTCCATATTTGCAGCACGCCAGCTAATGCAACAAAGAACATGACAGGAAGTCATTTCTGCTGCAGCCATTTCACCGTTTAACTCATCCAGCACGTGACAGCCTGTAGTTTGGGCATTTAACTGTACATATCTGTGCAATAATGCAATATTTTTTATACTGTATCTGTATTTATCTTGTTAATTCCATATGCTGCTACTTGTACGTATCTTATCTGCTCTAGTTTTAGGATTAAGAATTTGTCATTTTTTCTGTATAATGTCTTGTTTTATTCTTGCTACTTATCTTTATTTTTCATCTTACTGATAATATTGTGTTTTCCATGAGCACATTACTTGTTTATACTTATGTGCTAATAGTTACACAGCCTTATGAAGTCACGGTCCTTTAAATTTTTCCATAAACGCAGGTCTTCTTTTGGGACTATATTCCCCGGTGGAGGCATACATTCACTCCACACTTTTTATTGAGCTTAAACACTAAAATTACATAACTTCTAAAAAAACCTGAATACACGTCTTGTTGGTGATGATGGATTACCTATCCCAAGAACGTTTACAGTATCAACAAGTTGATTTTAATAGCAGAATGAACTGAAACCAATGGAGGTCTGGAAGGTAGGAAAAACATTTTTAATTCACCGTTCCAGTAGTATGCTTTGGGAAATGATTGTCAGTAACGTTACATGTATGAAAATTTAATATATGAGGCTCAAACATGCAAAATGGGTGGTATGGTCCTTTAACGGTGATTTTGAAGGATGGTCCAGGCAACCAATGTGTTTTTTATTGCAAGTCTTGTTGGATTCTGTTTTTCTGTATTTTAGTATGTTTTTAATCTTATTATATTACAGCCATCTTAGCATCTTATCATGAAAATTAGTCAACCTTGGCTATATCTGGCATATTTACATGTTGATTGTTCATTAATGTGCAATATTCCAGTATTACAAATTACCTGTTTATACACACACACACACACACACACACACACACACACACACACACACACACACACACACACACACCGCTATGTGCACTTCGTAACTCACATTGCCTCTTTAATGTCCTGATGCTTAAAAACATGTGGTGAGGACGGGCTGTTTGTGCTGCTGTAGGTAGAAACAGGATGTGGCTCTTTACCTGCAGCAGGTGTCTCTCCTTTCCAATCAGGTTAATTTGTTTTATGACGGGTGAAAACACTAAGATCTTGCAAAATTTCACGGTGAACTTAACCGATTTCATGACAACCAAACCCGGTGAAGAAGGACAGAGAAAGACAGAGATGAAGGACAGTCATACTCAAAGTATGGACTCCGATCCAGATCCGGACCGAACCACAACTGTCACCAGACCCTGAGCAAATCATACTTTTCATATGTATTATTTGTATTATCTGCAAGACATCGCTGTGACACGAATCAAAATTCTCCACTTTCCTGAATGTCTGACTGAATGTCTGCTCTGCTTTGGTTTGATCCAATCACATTCAGCATCCCGTCATCTCCATGACAACACTGGGTTGACATGTTGGGCGCATTGAGAGTTGACAGAGCAGCTAGTTTTGTAGCAGTAGCCCTGATTATAAATATATTTTTTTAATTTAACCTTTATTTAACCAGTTAAGTCTCATTGTCTCATTAAAAAGCTCTTTTCCAACAGACCTTGCCAAGCATAAAAAAACAAATTACACAATAAATACAATACAAATAGGAGTTATAACAATAAATGAAACACAGACAGACGTATATGTTCCAACACGCAGCATTCAAATCAAAGGGATTTCTCTAAGAAAATATACTCGTCTCAACTGACCTTCCTGACAGAGTCTAAAAAGAAAAACACCTGACAAATGGTGCTAATTTCCTGTTCCTTCAGCTTTGACTTGAATTCCCCAAAAGTAATTAACTCAGACATTTTCAAATCCTTCTGTAAGTTCTTCCATATGAAAAAAGATATACATATATATGTAGCATATATGATTCACATTAGTTTCTTAAAAAAAACAAAAAGAGGAGGATTCTGAAAGTATTTTAATGGATAAATTTGCCTCATTAGTTCATCTGAAGCATATTTCTGATGTTACATTTGGTGCGTTGGGCATCGGTTATCGCCTAAAGGAAAAAAAATCCTCCTGACAACCTTCAAGCTTTCAAAGGCATCGCTGCTGCTGATGAAATAGATGCCCCGACTGTGATGTTTACCCTGAAACGCAGGAAGAGATTAAGCTGAAATGTGATAAAATGAGGAGGGAAAAAGAAAATGGACCGGGTAAACATGTGGGTAGCGCGTGACAAATGACAGTTTGCGGTGCCAGCAGCAATAAGCAACATCATTATTAAATGCGGTGTAATCTTGCACTTAAAAGCATTAGCTTTCCCATCAATACTCTCAGCGCTATCTGTTCCCTGCAAATGAACGAGGAGAAGCTGGCAGACAAAAGCCAAACCTGAGATGATAAACCACTCCGGGTTTCATGACTGATGGGGGGAGTCAGCGCTCTGTATGCGGCCGCTGGCTAACGGCCTGGAGGAAGCCTTCCAAACACAAACAAAAGAAAGTCAGCGTGACCGATAAGGGAAATTAGGAGACGGAAGATTATGGAGAGAGAAGTGGGACAAAGTGTTGGTGAGATTAATGAGCAGCTCTCCAGTGACCGAGGTGGAATCAAACACAGCCAAGTCGCGGAAGGACATTGAGGAAGCCAGAGGACGAGACTTGAAATGCAGACAGAGGTGATGTTCGTATGGTCTCAACAGGAAAATAAAAACGGCATATGGTTCCGTCTCTGTGTGTCTTTTATGTCCTGTTGCTGGTCTTTGTGGAGATTTCAAAGAATGAAAATGTACACCTCCACCAGGGAATATAGTCCGAGGAGAAAACTGTTTTTGCCAAACTGTTTTGACCGTGCAAACGTGTGTTAGCAAGCAAAACATTGAATTTTAAAGGATCATACCAGCCATTTTGCATGTCTGAGTCTAATATATTCAATTTTCATACACATTATGTTTCTGACAGTCATTTCCCAAAAGATAAAACTGTATTTCAGCTTTCCTGATATTTTGCAAAATCTTTTAATCTTTCAAAATCAAATATTCAAGTGATACACCCACCTTAAAAATCCATGTTTCTCCTGCTAATAGTTACACAGCCTTATGAAGTCACGGTCCTTTAAATTTTTCCATAAACGCAGGTCTTCTTTTGGGACTATATTCCCCGGTGGAGGCATACATTCACTCCACGCTTTTTATTGAGCTTAAACACTAAAATTACATAACTTCTAAAAAAACCTGAATACACGTCTTGTTGGTGATGATGGATTACCTATCCCAAGAACGTTTACAGTATCAACAAGTTGATTTTAATAGCAGAATGAACTGAAACCAATGGAGGTCTGGAAGGTAGGAAAAACATTTTTAATTCACCGTTCCAGTAGTATGCTTTGGGAAATGATTGTCAGTGACGTTACATGTATGAAAACTGAATATATTAGGCTCAAACATGCAAAATGGGTGGTATGGTCCTTTAAGGTGGGGGTATCACCAAAACATTTACTTTTGAAAGATTACAGGATTTGGCAAACTAACACAAAATCTAAAACAACATCTATTACTGTTTTTCTGTCAAAATAACTTCATTTAACTGAACCAACATGGAGCTATGTGGAAGAAAATGTATTTCTCTGCCAGGAAATATAGTCCCAGGAGAAGACACCTTTTACTGAGAAATTAAAATGATTTTGCCTTCTACAATTGTGTGTAAGTGTTAACAGGTGAAACATAGAATTTTAAGGTGGATTTATCACCTAAATATTTGATTTTAATAAGATTAAAGGATTTGGAAAAATAACAGGAAAACTAAAATACGGTTTTATGGTTTAAATTAGTTTGTCAGTAAAGTCACGTGTATGCTGGTTGCACATGTTGGGCTTAAACATGCAAACTCGCCAGTATGGTCTTTTAAAAGTACAGACAGATGTGAAGCTCGTCTGTTCTGGACAAGCTGCTTTTTAATAGAGAAATCACTTTGTAGAAGTCATTTTATAACTGATGTGGATCTGACGTGATTCTTACTGACTGTAAAAGCATTTTATACCAGCATGATGATTATAATAACGCAGCAGGAGGCAAGAAAGAGCTGCTAATAATCGCCTTCATATAGACGACAGGATGACTCCTTCACTCAGGCTGCATGAGGAGGATGGAGATGGAGATGGGGGTGGGTGGGGNTGGGGGTGGGTTGGTGGGTGGCGGCCTCTGAGCCTCTCTGGTCTCTGAGCTGGAGAATAATGGCTGAACTGACCGCTCATTCTGAGAGCCAGAGGCCAAATCAGCTGCAGCCATTCCTCTGCTACACAAAGACGACCGGACGAAAGACGAGAAAGACTAGAAAGACTAGAAAGACTAGAAACCAACCAGTTTAGTCACTATTTCCAATCGTATCACCACTAATCACTGTACTGATCTTTACTTGTTTAATCCAAACTGTGATAACTGCCACTCACCCATCCATTCATCTATCATCCACCCATCCATTCATTCATCCATCCTTCCTTCCACCTATCCAAACATCCACCTATCCAGCCACTTATCTATCCATCCACCCATCCATCCATTCATCCACCCAGCAATGCATTGATCCACCTACCCACCCATCTATTCATCCATTCATCCATCCATTCATCTATCCATCCTTCCACCCATCCATCCATCGATCCATCCACCCACCCATCCATTCATCCATCCTTCCACCATCCATCCATCTATCCATCCTTCCACCCATCCATTCATCCATCCATCCAGCCATTTATCTATCCATCCACATCCATCCAGCCATGCATTGATCCACCGACCCATCCATCCATCCATTCTGTTCATCCATCCATCCACTCATCCATCCATCCATCCACTCATCCATCATCCATTCATCCACTCATCCATCCATCCATACCTGCTTATGTTCATGCTATCAGTATTTCTGACAAATGACGGTTGTTTTTGTTTCTGCAAAACTGACGATAACATTCACAAACACAACCTCGCACAGACGTTCTGTTTTAAAACAATAAATCATAAATTTAGCTGAACTGAAACACAAACAATTTTGTTTCAACTTGAAGTTTAAAATTTTCATTTCTTACACAAAGCTAAACAGGCCTTGAAATAAAATTCTTTTTGAAGCAGCTCTACTTTTTGCAGGTTTGCACTTCATTTAAAGTCACATTTCAGCTGCGGCGTTTACCGTAGGAACGAGCCAAAGCTCGTTAGATTCTTTTTTTTAAAACAGATGAATTTTTTTGGAGGCAAGCAAAAGCAGGAAAGATAGCCGCCAAGCATTTTCTATTTCACCTCATTACGAGGAGAAACAACGGGAGTATCGGCCATGCTGATCTCTCAGACCTCCCTCACTGTGCATTAGGCAAGACAATAAATGTCAAGCAGCCCTGCTCTCCTCCTCTTCGCTCTGCAGTCCCTACAAGTGAGATTCATTACCGGGCTGCAGGGATAATGGCAGTCCATCTCCTGAGAGGAAGTGAATGGCTCTCTATCCTTGGGACATGATCAATAGTCAGCAGGCTTGATCAGGGAGGAGAGCGGAGCCTCTGTAGTCTGGCAGGTAGAACCTCACTTCTCAGCATCCCATTCCCACCCAAACCTCCCTTTCGTCTGCTAACCAGAGGCTGGCAGCGTGTCACCGTCTAATCCCCTCGCAGTCTGCTCCATGTATTATCCATAAAAAAAAACAGCCATGATTACAAACATACAAACACTTCTTAAGCTTTCTATGTGTTTGTCTGCTTTTAAAGTCGGGACCCCTCGCGCTGCCGCATCACTTGGCAAAGTATGAAGTCAACTGGGATGGAGCGCCGTCGCTGTCAGAATGGGAAACGCTAATGAGAATCAATGGAGTTCAGAGGCAGTCAGAAGCTTCGTCACCCACTGCGTTTGTTGCATCTGACACTTCACTCGATTACCATTTCCCTCTCAAAAATCTATTCCCGGGCAATCGAAATGAGGAATCTGAATGCTAAATGAAAAGGGACCATGACCACGTTACACACACACAACAACTACATACACAAATGCTCAGAAGTCTGGAATCGCTGCTCATCAGTAATGTAAATCTAGTTTGTTTCATATCTACAGCGGGGTCCAAAAGTCTGAGACCGCTGTAAAAATGCTTCTATTTTTCATTATTTTTTAATTTAATACAAGATTTTTCATTCCAAATGATAATATCATCTTAACAATTAGAGTGAAAAGTTGAATCTTTGAGAAATGTGCAGGAATTTCAGAATATCTTTGTATTGGGTACACCCTCCTTTTGCTTTAATGACAGCATGATAGCGGTAAATTTTAGAATTATTTTTCCTACCTTCCTTCATTCCAGTATGATATTAAAATCGACATGTAGAGACTTGAAACATGCTTGAGATACATAATCCATCGCAACAAATATGACGTCTATTAGGTTTTTTGCTGAAGTAACTTTATTTAACCGATCCAACACGGAGCTGCATGGGAGACTTTGTATTTCTCTGCCAGGAAATATAGTCCCAGGTGGCTTTTACTGAGGAATTAAAAACAATGTTGCCTTCTAAAAATCACACAGAAATGTTAGAAGGCAAAACGTTGAGTTTTAAGGTGTTTGTATCACCTGAACATTTGATTTTGAAAGATTCGGAGATGTTAAAAAATAACAGGAAAATTAAAATACAGTTTTATGTTTGTAAATTGGTTGTCAGTAACGTATAACATGTATGGAGGTTGTATGTACAGTGGGGTCCAAAAGTCTGAGACCACTGTGAAAGAGCTTCTATTTTGCATTCTTTTTGAATTTAATACAAGATTTTTTCATTCCAAATGATAAAATCATCTTAACAATCAGAGTGAAAAGTTGAATCTTTGAAAAATGTCCATGAATGTCAGAATATCTTAATAGTTGATAGTTTCTCATGGTGGAAACTTTGATGAGAAATTACTAAAGCAGTGTTACTTATCATTTAAAAACTTTGAAATACTAAATAAATAAAACATCTTAAAATACATTTTGGTGTTTGTTTCCCATAATTAAAAAAATCACTATTATTGAATAAAATAGCAAGAACTATTTAAATGACGAGTGATTCTAAACTTTTGAGCAGTCGTGTAAGTAAATACATTTATTAACCCTCTGAAGCCTCAATTAAATTTTTGAAGAAAATTCTTCGTTCAAGAAAAAACAATCCAATCTAAAAGAATTTAAAAATAAACTAAAATAAATAATAAAAAAAAATTGTTGCTTTTCTAATTGATTCAATAAGATTCCAGAAACTAAAAGACGTCTCCAAAAAAATCTGTAAAAATGCATCAAAACTGATGTTAGGCTCCAGAGACTTTAAGGACCATACCATCCATTTTGCATGTTTGAGCCTAATATATTCAGTTTTCATACATGTTACGTTACTGACAATCATTTCCCAAAGGATTAAACCATATTTCAGCTTTCCTGATATTTTGCAAAATCTCTTAATCTTTCAAAATCAAATATTCAAGTGATACACCCACCTTAAAAATCCATGTTTCTCCTGCTAATAGTTACACAGCCTTATGAAGTCACGGTCCTTTAAATTTTTCCATAAACGCAGGTCTTCTTTTGGGACTATATTCCCCGGTGGAGGCATACATTCACTCCACGCTTTTTATTGAGCTTAAACACTAAAATTACATAACTTCTAAAAAAACCTGAATACACGTCTTGTTGGTGATGATGGATTACCTATCCCAAGAACGTTTACAGTATCAACAAGTTGATTTTAATAGCAGAATGAACTGAAACCAATGGAGGTCTGGAAGGTAGGAAAAACATTTTTAATTCACCGTTCCAGTAGTATGCTTTGGGAAATGATTGTCAGTAACCTTATGTGTATGAAAATTGAATATATTAGGCTCAAACACGCAAAATGGGTGGTATGGTCCTTTAAGAAAACACAAGTAAATAGCAAGAACTGCTTAAAATGTCAAGCGATTCCAAACTTTTCAGCAGTCATGTACGTTTAAGATTAATTTGTGCATGATTCCCACCACTTACATGCAAACTGGAGGCCAGCTCTGCGGCTCAGGATGGATCCCCACGTGTTGAAGGCAGTGCATTGGTAAATCCCAGCGTCTTGGTCCTTGTCCAGATTGTTAATGATCAGGTTTCCCCCAGACATGTGACGCCGGTAGTCGTTCCCCGGATCAATGAGTGTTCCGTTTAGTGACCATCTGGAAAAACGCAAACACAATCAGCAGTTGAGCCTCTGGAGATGCAGAGTCGCAGCATTAGTCACAGAGATCAATTCGATTGGCTCGTCCACGTAATGCAGAGAAACAGAACGGCTGAGGAATAACAGTCAGAACCTTTATTATTCAGAATCTACACGTGGAGAAATCTAAATAAAATGCCACGGATGACTGAACATTCATCGACTCGGAGGAACACCGCAGCTTCCAGAGCAACTTTTAAGGGGAGTTTTAATCAGTTTGAATTAAATTACTTCGGCTTTCTTTTAATTTTGGGATAATTACAAATCAGAGGAAAGTGCAGCGCGGTATTGATTATTTCCTATTTGCAAGGCAAATGGGGATTTAATTTTGTTTCTCTTTTAATTAGAAATGCTTTATATTTGTGTTTGTGCTTCTGACCTTTTGCTTTCCTGACAGATTTATTACTTCTTACAGAAACATCATGTGATCCTCGAACATATGAGCTCATAAAAAACTACAAATCATTTAAAAACTCATGGAGAAATGCTGAGAGATTCACAGGAAGAGTAAAAATCTGTAGGTTTGCTGACTGTAAAGGAGATAAAAGTATATTTACTCAGTTTATCTTACAGGATTAGAGATGTACATCAAAAAAAAAAATATATATATATATTTCAGTTTCAAACTGAGTCATATTCTATAGCTGGGGTCNCAAAAAAAAAAATATATATATATATTTCAGTTTCAAACTGAGTCATATTCTATAGCTGGGGTCACCAATGAGCGGACTCCGGTTTGGATCTGGACCCGAGTCCGAAAGGCTTTTATCTGGACCATTGAGCATATCTTATGATACTAATATTAACTTATATTTTAAGGTCAGGAGGATTTTCAGCAGCACAGCATGGACAGCTCAGCAGGGGGTGCTAAGGGTCCTTTGACCGAAGCCTCTTGTCCAATCGTATTAAGCCTCACAGTGCCCTGAAAATTAGCTGAGCAGACACGCTAACAGCCAAACACGCAACGAAATAGCCAAATGGCTCAAAGATCAGAAATGCTGACCAGAAAAGCAAGAGTTGAAGGATGAGTGGACGTATAAACATACATACATGCATACATACATATATATATATATATATATATATATATATACACATATACATATATATCAGTGGTGGGCCATCAGGGCCAGCAAGGCCTTCTCTGCTGGCCTCATCAAATTATGTTTTTGTAATTTAATATATATTTTTAATTAATGCTATATGTATTTTACAAAGTTTGTTCCCATCAGTTTTGTTATTAACATCATTTCANTAATTAATGCTATATGTATTTTACAAAGTTTGTTCCCATCAGTTTTGTTATTAACATCATTTCATCACTAATCTCTCCCTCAGTTTCACTGCTTCCAGTGCAGCTCATATAAATTAGAGCTTTTATCCAGTCAGATTTTCCCCTGTGCTGTCTCCAGGTAAAAAAATCTAGCCTGAGGCCTTCAGAATCTCCAGAATCCCCTCTGCTATTCAAGCTAATGGGACAATGTTGTTGATTGTCATATATTTTAACCAATCAGATTTTGAGTTTGCCATGTTGGGCGTATTCTTTTACACGTCAGGGCCTTTTAGCTGGCCTTGGCCTACGTCATCAGAGTACAGCATTATGCTAACAGCTAAACAGCCTGCCAGAAATTCATTAGAAGAAGAAGAGAGCCTGTTAGCTTAGCTAACTCAGGTAAACCTAGCTAGAATGTAATGTAGCATTAATGTTCATTTAAACTTTCTTTCTTGACGTTTAGATTTTTAGATATAGTGCTTCAGATTTTTTGTTTAGATTTTTATTTAGTCCTGTTGTTTTTTAACACACAATGGCTGAAGGAGGAGAAGAAATGGATTTACAACACTTTTTTTCACATTTTGGAACTGAAACGCAC
>VXCM01002527.1:14958-73023 GCA_014773175.1 Lucifuga dentata
TTTGTTCTTGTTTCTTTGGTAATGACACTGATTTAGGCTATGCCATGTTTATATGTGATGCAGCATCCTGTCATAATGTGTAATAATGCTACATCCTATTCATGTCTCTGCAGTTAGTGTGCTGCAGGTATTAGGCGTTGATCCTCGTGTTAAATCACTTTATTCCACTCGATAAAGGTTACTGTCACTGTGAATATGGGCTGGTTACATCTAATAACAGCAGCCTATAGCCCTAGTGTCATGCTGAGGTTATTAGAAGGAGGTTTAATTATGGGAGCTATGATATATCTCTCTATATATAGATATATCTATATATATATATGTGTGTGTGTGTGTGTAAATTTTTTTTTTAAGGATTTGCAAAATGTAGATGTTGGTCTAACGCTCATTCGCCTTGTACTTTTTGTGCCAAATGTGTTACATGATGATGTAAACATGGTGCAGAAGTGAAGGACCAATCAAAACCAAAGCTTCAGGATCAATGGCTTTGTCTTACTTATATCCACCTTTTTTTTAAATCCGATGAATCATCTTTCTATTTTTATGTGATTTATTTGTCTTTTTTTTTTTTATTATTTTTTTACTTTTTTTATGCATAATGTTTTTATTCTTCTTTTTGACAGCCCTTTTTTGCATCATGTGTTACGCATTTTGTCTTCTGTTTGTGAAAAGTTTAAATAAAGTTTGTTGTTGTCACTGGATGTATTTCTGCAGGCATTAAACTTAAATTTTGCGAATTTGACAATGCTCAACACAAACTCATATTATGCTATAAAAATGGGACATAATCGGTCCTTTTTTAACCAAAGCGTCATCAATTTTATAGTGAAGCTTCACACTTACATCCTCTTCCTCCTTCAGTGTTGCGTATCCCCAAAGGATAAAAACAAACAGGAACAAAACTACAGTAAGCAAAAACAAAATGCCAACATTTCACTTCTACAGAGCTCCAAAGTTCAAAAATAATCCCTCATTCAAACTCTGCAAAACAAGACCTGCTAATACGTACGAGCAGTAAGTCTGTTATGAAAGAAAAACGTCAAAACAAAACAGCGCAGCTAGTTTCAATGGAACCATATCTGAGAAAGAAACCTTTCTTTTGAAAAAAATTTTAAAAATGCAGTAGATTGAAATTAACTTCTTTTTAATTTGTTACTTTAAAAAGCAATAATTGATGCTTCTACACATTTGGTGTTTGTTGTTTTTGTAAATCTCTTAAAGGACCATACCATCCATTTTGCATGTTTGAGCCTAATATATTCAGTTTTCATACATGTTACGTTACTGACAATCATTTCTCAAAGGATAAAACCGTATTTCAGCTTTCCTGATATTTTGCAAAATCTCTTAATCTTTCAAAATCAAATATTCAAGCGATACACCCACCTTAAAAATCCATGTTTCTCCTGCTAATAGTTACACAGCCTTATGAAGTCACGGTCCTTTAAATTTTTCCATAAACGCAGGTCTTCTTTTGGGACTATATTCCCCGGTGGAGGCATACATTCACTCCACGCTTTTTATTGAGCTTAAACACTAAAATTACATAACTTCTAAAAAAACCTGAATACACGTCTTGTTGGTGATGATGGATTACCTATCCCAAGAACGTTTACAGTATCAACAAGTTGATTTTAATAGCAGAATGAACTGAAACCAATGGAGGTCTGGAAGGTAGGAAAAACATTTTTAATTCACCGTTCCAGTAGTATGCTTTGGGAAATGATTGTCAGTAACGTTACATGTGTGAAAATTGAATATATTAGGTTCAAACATACAAAATGGTTGGTATGGTCCTTTAAAGACGTGAGAAGAAGTGTGAACTGATGTGACGCCACGCAGCAACACGACTGTGAAATAATTCCTATAAAAAGAAAAAAAATCAATATTATTTTTCCTCTCAGGCAAACTAACTCATGATGCTTCACGCCGTCTTAAACTCGGCTGCCGCGCTCCGCCATTCCCGCCTGACAGACTACAAAGACCCACGACGTCTTTCATGTGTCGCCTGCATTATTTTTCCTGCAGCCAGTTTCAGCCACTCCATCTCATTTTCTCATCATTCCGAAGACGCAGGACCAGATACGACTTTTAACTTTTAGATTTAGAAAATAACAAAACACACACAAACCATATAAAATGGGCAATTAAATTAAAACTTGTATTTATTCCTGTTCGTGCAGAAAGGGGGGAAGGTGTCGTACGTGCAGCGGAGAGGAGGTTAAATGGGAAAAGATGGGAAGCTTGTTATGTTTTCAGCCGCCCAGCATGACTGAAGTTAATAGGAGAGGGTAGTGGGCAGCCGGGGCGGATCAGAGACCCCCAGAGCAAACCGCCGGCGGGGCGCCATGGCGTCTTTACACCGCCGATGCAATCAGAGAGCCACATACCTGCTCCCACAGCAGAAACACCTGAGACAGGCTGCTGACTTTACAGCAGAACAACGGAAAATCTGACACCAAAACCCCCGTCTGTCTGCGCTGTGAAAACCCCCCTCAACGAGCGTCTGAGCCGATCCGACGGCGAGAAAACTAAATGTGACAAAGATCACGCAGTTTAAATCGTTACTGCTTGATTTTTTTCCTGCAGAAGAGGCGCTGTTTCAGTCGTTATTTATGAGTCGCGAATGAAATAATTGCGATGCTCTTTGCAGCTTTGCACGTGGCAACAGCAAGAGGTGAGACGAAAGTGAAAAACTGGAATGTTCACACCCAGAAATAACGTGAAGAAACATCAGAATAGAACATATGACATGCAGCACACATGCCTGCACAAACCCAGGCAGCACAGAGCTCAGGAAAGAAACCAAAGAGGCAAAAGATCCAACGCTGACAAGTTCAACTGTGTCTTTGCAGAGGTCTTTGTTTCTGGTGGGAAAAGATTTTACATACATACTTGTATATATATATAGAGATATATATATATAGCAGATGTACAGTAACTGTTGAAATGTTGGGGTTTTATTGTTTTTTTTTTTTATTGTTGCATGTTTTGTTTTGTCCCGTGTTTCTTTTAATTATAAAGCGTATCAGGACCATGATGCATGGTGATTTTACAGTTTAAATAAAAATTGATCGATTGATTGATTGATTTTGTTCGTCATGAACCCCCCACAAACACCACCAGAATTTCACAGATGAATCATAACTGCGTTTATTCCACTCAGGATCGTCCTCAGGTGAGGAAGCAAACGCACAGAGACCGATTAGAGCAGGGATCCCCAATTGGTGGCCCGTGGGCCAAATGCGGCTCATGGGCCCTCAGATGACTTCTCCAAAAATAAATAAATAATTAAAAAAAAAACAAAATAAAGTTTAAAAATAAATAAAAAATTAGAAAATTGTTTTCCGTTGTTATTACCAAATGAGGCCCTTGGCTTGGCATGCTTGACATAATATTTGGGGAAAACTAGTTGGGGAACGCTGGTTTACAGAAAGCGGTCGCCAACCTTTTCTAAGCCAAGATCACTTTTCATGTCAGACAAAAAGCAAAGACCTCTGTTAGAAACTTAAGAAATAAAAGAAAACAAAAAAAAACAAGAAACTTAAGAAATAAAACCCCACACAGAAGATCAAATGTGGAATAATTCTATATCTTTTTACTCAAACAGCTCTCCATCTATAAAGCGTTTCCTGTTTCCTGTGTTTAGCCAAAAGGCGACTCACACGAAACAACGCCTGGGTCACCGCCTTAGTTTTGTCCGCCGGCTTGGTGTGCATGGTGCTTTCAGACAGGTCGTCATCGTGAATTTGGGGCGTGGCTTTGATGTGGTGACACTCTAAGTTGCCGTTTTTTTGCGAGAGTAGCTTGATGACAGATAACTTGATGACGACTTTGTCTTAACGAAAACTCACATTCCCACTCAGAGTGAAAGCTGTACGTTTTAGACTTCTTTTGGTGTTTCTCCTCCATCTTGACACTAGCTAACCTCTAATCCGCTCTGTCAACTGCTGACCTGACCGAACATGTGATTGGAACAGGACTGAACCAATCAGGGCGTTGTAATGCGTATCGTAACATCCTATGATACGGGTCTTGTTGCCATGAAGCTCTGATTGGTGGACAGCAGCAGATAATTTTTAACCCTTAAAGATGGACTTTGAACATGGTAAAGAGCTACCTGTCGATCGTGATCGACGGGTTGGCGAGTGCTGCTTTAGAGGAAGTGATCTTTGTCTGGTCATAGATGAACAAGTTTTCCACCACTTTTAACACACAATTTAAACCTCTGGATCCTAAAATCGATTTTTGAAGATAATTCGTTCAAGAAAAAAAAACATTCAAATCTAATAAAATTTTGGAAAAACAAAAAAAAATAAAATAAAATAAATCGAAAAAAAAAGTTTCGTAAAAAATTCACAAAAAAATCAATTTTCTACTTGATTCTACAAGATTTTAAAAGACAAAAGAACGTCTCCAAAAATCTGATAACAAAGCATCAGAAGTGACTTTAAACTCCAGAGGTAAAAAAAAAAAAAAAANAAAAAAAAAAAAAAAAATGTGCAAAACTCCATTTTATTTAGGAAAATATTAGATTACAAAATGTGTGTGTGATTATTGTGTAATTTAGGGCTTCATGAAAATTGAAAGCTTTTTCATCACTTTTAGGACACGAGACGTGTTTTTCTTTCCGACATATTTTGAAATAATATGAATATTATTAATATGTTAATATATTAATATATTAATATTATTAATATATATTATTAATATGAATATGAATGAATTTTGGGACGTCAACGCTGACGTCCCAGCGTTTAATGCTCCGATATTTCATTTCCTTTTCTCAGACTCAAAGTGGCAGAAGCAGACGGAATGTGAAGCGAATGGCGGAGAGGAGAAGAGTCGCAGCCGAGCTGCAGGTCCGTGAACTCACCACGACCTTCAGGCTCACATCAATTCTGCATGAAGCTCTTCATCAAACAGGCTTTACCGCAGCCTCACCTGGAGTTCCTACGCGCGCGCACACACACACACACACACACACACACACACACACACANACACACACACACATGTACACACATGCATGCACACACACACACATACGTGCAGTCACATACCCATGCACACACACGTACACACACATATGCACGTACCCACGCATGCACGCGCGCACACACACACACACACACACGCACGCATACTCACATATAGTCACAGACACATGCATGCACACGCACCCATCCACGCAGGCACACACTCGTAAAACACATACATACACGCTCATGCACTCTCTCTCTCATGCACACTCACATGCGGAACCGATAATGGAAATTCAACTGCTGACCAGAGTACCCTCTACATTTAAAGGACCATACCGGTGGTTTTACCCTCTACGTTTAAAGGACCATACTATATATATATATATATATATATATATACATACATACATACACACACACACACACACACACACACACACACAGGTTAGGTTACTGCCAACCATTTTCCAAACCATAAAATTTTACTATATTAAACTATAAAATGAGCGAATCAAAACGAAGCATAATGTCTCACCTACAAAATTATTAATAAAAGGATCAAACAATCTCGTTACACAGCAAAAGGAGAAGTAAAAGGAGTAAAAAGAGAAGTAAAAGGAGTAAAAGCAGAAGTAACATCAGATTTGAAGAATTTGTAGTATCGGTGGTTTTAGGTGGTTCCATGCTGAATTCATAACAACATAATCCTTCACTTCCTGTGTGTAGTTTGTTTGTTACTCTGCACAAACACATTAATAAATAAATAACTCACTGTCATACATGTCATACATCTGCCCCACGTCTCTCCACGATAACAGACGCCATCGCGGGACTTTTTATCCGCCGTTCCAATCACGCCGCGCCCTTGATGCTGTATTCCACAGATTCATAGTAAACACGCTGACACGGATTCATACAGCAACGTATCTGTCACCTGGTGAACGGGCCAGACTTCCTGTTGCTTTATTCATCCCGTCACAGCGTTCCGACAGCACCAGAGCGAGGTGAAAGTAGAGCCGAACGCCTCAGCGTCTAAAGGACCATAACGACGATTGCGCATGTTTGAGTCCAATATATACAACCCACATACACGTTATGTTACTGATAACTGTTTCCCAAAATATGCTATGTTGGCGGTAAATATTAGTATTGTTTTTCCTACCTTCCAGACTGTCATTGGTTTCAGTTCATTCCAAAACGCCATTAAAATCAACTGTAGAGGCTTGAAACGTGCTGAGATTAATAATCCATCACAGAGAACAAGATGTCTTTTTGTTTTTTTGCTGAAGTAACTTTATTTAATTGATCCAACATGGAACGTAGAAGATGATGTATGTCTCCACCAGGAAATGTAGTCCCTTAAGTAAAGCTTCCCTTATGTTGCTGCAAGGTGTGTCACAGGTAAACGCCATTGACGATGAGCACGTAAAAGAGCTGTTACATATTAAAGAGCCACACTTTATCCTGCTTCCTCTGGTGTCAATGTTCAAACAGATTAAAGGGCCATACCGCGAATGTGCATGTTTGAGTCCAATATAAAACTCCAAAAACACGTTAACTGACAACCATTTCTCAAAATTTACTACTTTAGCGGTAAATTTTAGAATGTTTTTCCTACCTTAGTTCATTCTACAATATAGTAGTACAGTAATATTACAATATAAAAATCAACTTGTAGAGACTTTAAACACGCTTCAGATAAATAATCCATCACAGCAAACATGATGTTTTTTACCGTATATACTCGAGTATAAGCCGAGTTTTTATTACCAAATTTCACAAAGCTAATCGGGCGTCGGCTTATACAGGAGAAATTCAAATTTGATCCCAGAGAAGGAAATTTCCAGGAGTGGAAATACTACCCATTACCACTACCCATGAAAATAGTTTAAATCATATCTTAGAATGAGATATTTCCTGACTAAACATCTTATCCAGCGGCCAGTAAGCTCTGCTGTGATTGGTCAGTTACGGTAATCAGCTGCTGAAATAAATATCATGTTTACCGGTACATGGATTATTTTCAGAAAATTAGAGGAATACTATGACAATACCCAGAAAAACAGGTAATCTGCTAAACAAACTGATGGAACAACATCAGGGGGTCGGCTTATATACGAGTATATACGGTAGGTGTTTTTTGTTTTTCTGAACTATCTTTATTTAACTGATCCAACACGGAGCTGCAGAAAATGATGCATTTCTCCACCAGGAAATATAGTTCCAGGAGAAGACGGCTTTTACAGAGAAATTACAATGACTGCGATTTCTACAATCTTTAATAAGTAGGCAAAGGCTTAATTAGAAGGCGAAACACTGCTTTTTAAGGTGTGTGAATCACCTGAATGTTTGATTGTGTAATATTCAGTATATTACAGGAATTATTGTACATGCTTAACTGGAAGAAAAGACACTTAATGTGTAGAAAAACAAACATCTGTACTGTGTAATTTAATATAATCATAATATAATACAACAGTCATGCTATAAATAAATAAATAAATAAATAAATAAATTAATTAATTAATTAATTCACTTAAAATGTTGAGTTTTTGTTTTAGGCTTTTTATAATTTGATGATACACTTTGAGGNAATTAATTCACTTAAAATGTTGAGTTTTTGTTTTAGGCTTTTTATAATTTGATGATACACTTTGAGGCTTTACTTTATGGAGTTGTTGTATTGGTCTGCATTATATTTTAAGGGTGTTTCTAATATTTTATCCACTTCATTCACTTAAATGGAAAAGGCTAAATATTAGTAACATGGTACAATATACAGTATAATGCAGTCCAGTAAAAACAAAAAATGCTGACTCATCACCTCTGACATAAAATATTAGCTTCATAAAGTTAGTATTTATTACAGGAATGTCGTTTCGGGTTGCATTAGGATGCTGTTTCTGTTTTTCTGAGTGTATAACAATATATATAACAATTCTCAGTTTCCTGCAACTTTTCTGCAACTCCTGCGATACGAGTCGGTAACAAGCTGCAACAAACAAAGCAGAAGTCTAATGAATCAAAAGTCCAGCAAAGAGTCGAAGAGAACCATCCTGTTTGCTGCAGGCAATATATTAAAAAAATCTCTATTTTAAAAAAATATGACAAGGATAGCTTTGATATGCATCGGGCCAGATTCATTTTAAAAAAAATGCTAAGTGTGCAGCGTTACACGAAGGCTATGTTCACGTTAACGCCTTAATGCTCAATTCTGATTTTTTAATCAGATCAGATGTTTTTGTGTCGATGGTTCACATTCATGTTTGTAAGGCTAGATTTACACGGCCATGGCACATACGACCTGATTCCGATCTTTTGCTCACATGTGACACGTATCAGATACACTTCCTGAAGATGTAAACAGTAAAAAGCCACATGGAATCGGATATTCTCAGATCCGATTTGGGCCTCTTGCATATGCGGAAATAAATCGGATATGCATCGGATATCCACCAATGCTGCTGTCTAAATACACGGATCAGAGTTTCCTTCCCATTCCGACTCCTGCGTAACATTCTGCTTTATCTGCATATGATGATGTCAGCATCATATGATGATGTCAGCGTCAATATGATGACGCTCTCTGTAAACAGGAATGGAGGACATGCTACATATATCAGACATGCTGATGTGTGTTTTTGTCAAACAGACGTGTTAGCATGTGATAACAGGCTCCTGTTACAGCAGCAAAACTCCAACTCCACCTGCTTCTCCTCCGTGATTAACCGATGAACATACATGTCCTGATGGAGAGATAAACGCTCACACATCAGATGTTTCTCTCTGCATGTGAAAGTTTTAACCTGCTGATCAGATTTTAAGTACTTCTCTCATCTTAGTCCATTGAAGTGTTTTCTTTACATGCGTCTCAGAAATGTGTGCATGAGTAGCTGCATCCTGTTGCTACAGGTCAAAGCGTGTAAACATAGGTATCAGATAGAGCCGCTTAAAAAAGAAAATGTAGATATGCTGAACAAAAAATCAGATATCGGCAAAATATCAGAATTGAGCATCAAGACTTGTAGAGTAAATCCAGTCTAAGTAACATGTATCAGACACCATGTGAACACGCTGAGGTCCTAAACTGCCACACACATGCAGATTTAACTAAAATGTGAGCCGCATGCTGCAAGAATAACAACAATAACGTATTTTTGTGCGACAGAACAAACATGGTGACGTAGCTGCAGCGTCCTGACAGGATTATTTGTTGGAGGTCAGAAGACGATGCAGATAATCAGGATGAGAATGAGAGCGAGAAGACAACAAAAACTAAAGCTGTAGCAGCTGCTCTGTTAGCGGCTGCTGCTGCACGTTAGCAGAGAGAGGTGTGGGTACGAGGGCGGAGCCAGCTGCAGTGGGACGCCATGTTCACATGTTCACAGAGGAACAGTTCATGAAAAGTTTCTGATGTCTCCATAAATATCCATCAAATTTAAAATGTCTTCATCTCTCTGCTGACCCCCGTCACTGTTGCTGCTCTCCATCTTTATTTTTACCGGCTGCTATGAGGCGCCGACGCTGAATGATGACGACATGCGATACGCGCAGAGAAGTGAGATGTTAAAAAAAACACATGAATTCCGATCTGAGCGGTCAGACAGAGTCGCATAGCCAGAGACCGGATATGGATCGGATCTAGGACCACATATGGAAGTGGACCAGATCTGATATGAAAACATCAGATCTGGTTTGTTCACACTGCTGTGAAAAAATCAGATCTGAGTCACACGGAGGCAAAAACATCGAATCTGGGCCACTTCAGCGTGTGATGTGAATGTAGCCTAAATAAACGGCGTGATAATTGATGGTAATTCATAAAGCTTCTCTCACACTAATCAGAGCGCGTCACGTTAAGGTAGCGTTGTTGTCAGGTGTGTCTCAGGTAGAAGCTAATAAAGATCAGTGTGTTAATGAGCTGCTGTTCTGCAATTCTGCTTCAAAGCTCCACATTTTAAAAGACAAAAAACTAAAGTAACAGGTAAACACACATTTTAACCTCCATAGTGTGTGATTGCTGTGTGTGTGTGTGTGTGTGTGTGTGTGTGTGTGAGNTTTTAACCTCCATAGTGTGTGATTGCTGTGTGTGTGTGTGTGTGTGTGTGAGGGAGACAGATGTGCACAGCACAGCAGATGTAGCTTAATGAATAACCTCAGCGCCACAAGAATGTGTGAGATCAGATCAAAACTCACTGTTTAAAAACTGACTGATCAGCTGAGTGATTTTATCTATCATATGTATTGATCACTAACACATGTGAAGCAATTACAGTTTTAAATATCGCCCAGATTTCATACCATGGAAATCTGTGACCAGAATGAAGTATGTCTTCATTTTAGTGCGACATTGATTTTTATTACATGTAAAGAAATAAATAAATAGTCAATAAATAGCAATGTAGCCATGCCTCTTTTAAAGAAAACGCTAAAAGACGAAGCTAATAGCCATTTATAAATGAAGTACTGTGGCTGCGTGATGATATTTGCCCACATCGACACAGTAAATCATGTGGGCACACAGATGGAGGCAGATGATTCACTGTGGTGACCCCTGAAGGGAAAGCCGAAAGGAAAAGAAGAAGAAGANTGGAGGCAGATGATTCACTGTGGTGACCCCTGAAGGGAAAGCCGAAAGGAAAAGAAGAAGAAGACACAGTAAATCATGCATTACTAATTATAAATACATTTTGAGGTGGATGAAGATGATACGTTCATTATTGTGGATATGAAGACAGATGAATCATCTTTTTCTTCCTGCAGCAACTATAACAGCTATTTAATAAAACTCTGTATTTGAAGCTAAGCTGCTAAAACTTTAAATTAGCTGCAAAGTTCTGTTTGGATATCAAACCAAACAAGTGTGTTTTCCTTAATAGCTGCAGTAACTCGGGGAAAATAAGCGCAGACTTCTGAATATACAGTAATATCCTCTGGCTCGTTATATTTAATACAAATACTCTTCATTTGCAGGGTTTGGTCCTGTGCAGAGTTTGCAGATTCTGCTGAGAGTCACAGCAGGAGTTTTTCCTGAAGGCATTTCAGACTCGGTGAAATACATCACTGAGCGTTTATGCTTTTCTGTTTTATGGTCAGAACAAAACGCTCCTCTCCTTCCCAAGAGGGAAACCAGTCGAGGATGATCAGTGTCAAAACTCTGACGCAGCCCAAATAAAGAGCAAAAATTAAAGACAAACACCAAGTGTCTTTAAAAGCATGAACAGAAATGTCAAGCTTCACTTCATCCTTTTCAGCTGGCTTTTATAATATTTATCCAAGATTAAGAACAATGAATTAAAGAAGCAGTGGAGTGCCTATCCTTTGCATGAAACATACATAACAACAAAATATAACAAAAAATATTAAAACTTAGTGGATTCAAGGTACGAAAACTCTTATGGCATTTTCAGGCCTGTAGTTCTTATGACTTTTTGATTTTCTTTATTGTTATTTATTTTATTTATTTAACCATTATTTAACCAGATAAAACTCACTGAGATTCAAAATCTCTTTTTCAATAACAATCTGGCCAAAACAGCAGCACAATTACAAAGTGCAAATATATATATATATACATAAAATATTTTATTTGTTCTGGTCTGAATCAGAAACTAAATTGTTGGTTTGGTTCAGTTTCATACAGAAAAAAACATCCAATCAAAGCAAAATATATCAACAATATAGCTGCTTATTGGTGAGAAATGTCTGGGTTGGAGAAAGAAAATCAAAACAGGAAGTAGTGCAGGAAAACAGGAAGACATGCTGCCTTCAGATGCTAAACAGGAGAATGGAGCAACATGCAACATGCTGAGAACATACAAGCACATGCTAACGATGTGTCACTAACGTGTCGATCATCAAAGGTGGAGTTTAATGTGAAACACACACACACACACACACACACACACACCTAGCTGTCTCTGCTTCTAGATTAATCAATAGATTAATAGTTTAGTTTTTTGGAAGTTGTGTAAATCAGGTTCAGACAACAAAAGCGTTTGTTTGGAGCAGAGACCATTTCCTCATTTCCTCAAAGCCTCTAATCCAGGGGTGGTGAACTCCCGAGACTCAGAGAGCCAAAAATAAAACTCTGTTATCCAAACAGCCACAAGATCCCTCCATCACCCCCACATCCCACCCCTATTATTATTCTGTAAATAGCAAGCATTACTACAGATCTCTTTAACAGCTGTAATTTTGGTGTATATTTAATACATGTAGTTTCTGCTGGTGGAGTTAATTTGGGAAACTCCTGGTTGATGCTCAGATGCAGAGAGGAAAAATGATGCTGAAGATCTGAAGCTTTAAAATGCGACACTGAAGTCAACATAACAGGTAAAATGGTTTACCATTTCTTTCCACAACAAAATATAAATCCTCTGGTTAAAATCTGCTGGTAAAAACATTCTGCGCTCCTCTTCACGTTTTTGTTAGTTTTGCACTTCGCTGGCACCAGTCAAACTCAGGATATTAACAGATCGGCTAGGCTAGCTGGAAAAAGTGTAGCATCCACGCTGAGCGCTGTGGTCACCAGGTTGCATGCAGCTGCACCCTTTTTTAATCACAAGATTGCAGCCGTACCTTTTTTTAATCGCAAGATTACAGTTGTACCTTTTTTTTAATCGCGAGATTGCAGCTGTACCTTTTTTTAGCCGTAATATCAGCATACGTGAGTGGTGTCTCGATCTCATTGTGAAAGAAACTTAAAGGAACAATATGAGCCACGCTGAAGCGGGTCTGGAGCTGTGGGTTCACCAGCGCGCTCTAAACGGTCTCGGTACGGTGGTTTTGGTCCACATGTGAGACTCTTTTGTTCAGACCTGCACAAATGTACCAAGAGGAGAAACAAACCCAAGTCCGGCTGAACTGGACCAAACCACGTAGGTGAGAAAACACCTTTAGAGAAAATAAGCAAGAAAAAAAACCCACACAAGGTTTATTCTGCCACTCTGAGCACAAAAGCTGAATAAACGCTTTGTGTTTGGGTTTTTTTTTTTAAATCAGACCACATGCTGGGCAATAAAAACATCTCTGACCATCAGGTTTCCTCAGGGCTTAGCTGGAGATGTGTTTATTTTGTGATAACACAAAAACGAGAAGGAACACAGAGAGCTCAAACCTGCCAAGCCTGCACAATCCCCTCAATCTGTTATTTTAATCACAGAAAATGTTTAGTCTGTGTCTGATCCAGATTTGCATCAAAATTCAGGGGGAAGTGTGTGCCTGATTTTCCATAAGTGCAACAGTTAATGAGGAAATGGCAAAAAAAAAAAAAAAAAACNAAAAAAAAAAAAAAAAAATCTCTGACAGTGTGAAGAAAAGTAAAGAAGTAATGAAATGGTAAAAAATAAATAAATCTCGGAGCTGCACCTGGATCTGGATCGGAACCAAAAACTAATTAAAATGGAAAAATTTCCTCACGCAGCATGTAGAACTGCTGGAGGTTCTGCCAACCCCAGCAAAACAGAGAATTTTAGCAAATAAAACACAAAAACACTCAGGATACTTACTGAGCAAAGTGTTCCCACTTCACACTGCTAAATAAAGAACCTCACTATTCTTCCAGAGTCTGTTCCAAAACGTGTGTGTTATCAGCTGCAGCCATTTATTCTTCACTGAAATTTTGCAGCAAATTTCAGATATCATGCTAACTAATAAAAAAAAAACAAGCCAAAACGCGAGGTCTTAGCAGAGTCACAGGGGACTGAAGCCTTTCCAGCTTCCACTTCACCTCAACCTGAATGTCTTTAGATCGTGGGAGGAAAGTGGAGCACCAGGAGGAAACACACACACACACACACACACACACAAACACACACAAACACGATGAGAACTTGTAAACACCAGCCGGCCTTTTGGATTAGAACCAAGAACCCTCTTCCTCTGAGGCAATGTTCTAAAAACTCTGAGCCACCATGTTGCCCACAGAGTTACAACAAGCAACTACATGCTACAATTCAACAAATCACATTTTAGAAATTTAAAGGACCATACCGACCATTTTGCATGTTTGAGCCTAGTATATTCAGTTTTCATACATGTTACGTTACTGACAATCATTTCCCAAAGGATAAAACCATATTTCAGCTTTCCTGATATTTTGCTAAATCTCTTAATCTTTCAAAATCAAATATTCAAGTGATACACCCACCTTAAAAATCCATGTTTCTCCTGCTAATAGTTACACAGCCTTATGAAGTCACGGTCCTTTACGCTAAAAATGGGACATAAAACATAAAATGGGACTATATTCCCCGGTGGAGGCATACATTCACTCTGCACTTTTTATTGCGCTTAAAAATGCTAAAACTACATAATTTCTATAAAAAAAAAACCTGAATACACGTCTTGTTGGTGATGATGGATTACCTATCCCAAGTTGATTTTCATAGCAGAATGAACTGAAACCAATGGAGGTCTGGAAGGTAGGAAAAACATTTTGGAAGGTAGGAAAAACATTTTTAATTCACCGTTCCAGTAGTATGCTTTGGGAAATGATTGTCAGTAACGTTATATGTATGAAAACTGAATATATAAGGCTCAAACATGCAAAAAACAAAGAAGCATATAATAAAATATGAAATAAACCTCATTTGGACGTGATGAATCTCTCAGATTTCAACAATGAAACATTCAAACAGCGCAAATCTCTGCCAAGGATTTTATAGGACAGACAACTTTGACAGCTAATTGCAGCACAATGTGAGAAATATCAAAGAAACACAGAAATAAATGTTTTCAAGCAGGTCCAGATATTCTACAAGCAACATTTTTGTCAATTGAGCCAAAATTGTAGGAGGAGATACAGGAAAAACTGTGAAGAAATTCAATATCTAGTCAAGTGAAAGTGGGCGTGGCTTTGATTAGATGCGTGTAGACCAACAGAATCCAGGAAAAAAAGAATTTTAATTCTATGACTTACGGTTCAAAAGTTACAGGCTAAAACTTAAAAGCGGTCATTGCAGCGCCACCATCAGGTCGATCAGTGTAATTAAAATTCAATCACTTCTTCCTCTTGACATTTTCTATCTGCCCAAATTACATCCAAATCCATCCATAACTTTTTGAAATATCCTGCTAACAAACAAACAAACAAACGACAGCGATCACATGATCTCCCTGGCAGAGGCAACAAATAAATGAATTCTATATAGTTTAAAGGGACATTCTGTGCTTTTTGTTATTAATTTTTATGGCGTAATACAGTCAGGAAAACATGTTGAAGGTTGACAAAGTTAGAAAATGAGGTTTATCCTGATTCATCTGCTGTTAGAGCAACGACGACACATTAAATCAGCAAAGAAATGCAAATTCTGCTTTAGAGCACCATATTTTAAAAGACTGATGCTAATATAAGAGAGATCAGAGATCCACAAACTGGGATTCTGGTGCACGGGAGGTGTGTGTGTGTGTGTGTGTGTGTGTGAGAGAGAGAGAGAGAGATATCGCAGCAGATGAGGCTTAATGAATAAGCTCAGTACCACAAGAACGTGTGAGATCGGATCAAAACTCACCATTTAAATAAACTGATCAGCTCAGCATTTTTATCTATCAAATGTATTGATCACTAAAACATGAGACAAATACAGTTTAAAACATCACCCAGTCCGATATCATGCTAACTAATGCAAGTTTTTATGAATTTTTATGGATCACTTCCACGAAATGTAAATAAGGAAATATCGTACTGACGCTTTTTTCACAGAAAACACTAAGACAGCACTAACAGATGCTGCTAACAGATGCTGCTAACAGATGCCACTAACACACGCCACTAAAAGCTGCCGCTAAAAGATGCCGCTATCAGACGCCACTAACAGATGCTGCTAACAGATGCCGCTAACAGATGCTGTTAAAAGATGCCGCTAACTGACGCTGCTAAAAGACGCTGCTAACAGACGCTGCTAACAGATGTTTATGGATGAGGTCACGTGGCTGCATGACAATATTTGCCTTGAATCTGGCCAAATCCTCTCTCAAATAAAGGAAGTAAATACCAGAATGATTTAACTTGTGGGATAAGCGATGGTCTAGAATTCATCCCGGGATTCTCGAGTTGCACAACAAGCATAATGATGCTTCTGCCTGCTGTTTTCCTCGCAGACACATGACAGGAAATGTAAGCATTTAACAGAATGTCCCTGACAAGGTTACTGCTTCTGTCTCTGCTGGCTGAGCATTTACACGCTGCTGACCAAGCTACGAAACACAATCTACCACAAAAACACCAGCGGCTGCCATTTTCAGGCAGACTCCAACACCAAGGCGGCGGGGGGGGGGGNCGGGATCGCCACGGAGATATCAAAGGATCTGAGGCGTAAATGAGGAGCTGCAATCTCCTTTTACTCTCCAAACGATCTCTTAAAGCTGTGCAGCATCTTATAAATCTTCAGCCTCAGTCACACGCCGGCTTAAATCTTATCGTTAATAACGTTGACCTTCCTCGTTTCCAGGTGCTGGCGTCTTCATCATCTGCCTCTTGCTCCACATCATCAGAGTTAAAACTAGATAAGCTTTTTCAATTAGAAATGGATGCTCAATTGAGCACTTACTCTTTGAAGAGCCAGACTTTTTTTTTTTGGATGGTGCATAATCCCTCTGCAGCGTTTATGTCCAGAAAGCGTTCTTTTAACAGATCAATAGCAATCAACGCCATCAGCGCCCCGTTTGATTTCCGTGGAAGAAGCAATGAAGATTCACAAGCAATTAAGCAGCCATGGATTTCCCACAGCGTGACGTGGAATCGGGCCGGCGATGTCGGTTTTGATGAGGTCGTTTACCTGTACTGAGGGGGGGGGCTCCCCTCCGCCTCGCACGTGATGATCGCCTGCTGGCTCGGGGAGTTGATCGGTAAAACGAGGTCACCGGGTTCCGTCCTCCATCTTGGCCCTTGAAATACGACGTCGTCTGAAAAATGGAAAAAGGGGGGAAAGGTCATAGTTGGTACAACTCAGAGAAACATTCCGCTTTGACCTCAGAAAATACTGGAAGAATTCGCCGAAAGCATCTGAAAAGTAAGAGGCAGATGCATTTAAGCTTTAATGTCATTTAAGGTCATTTCTACAGTTTTATTTTTCATGGTATTTGGCTTCATTTTCCACTGAAAAGGCTGTAAAAATCTTTTTGTAAATAAGATGACAGTGTTTTTGTGTTTGTGATAAATTTGACAAAACAGATTATTGTTTTTGAAGCAACTGTGAAGGACTAAATCAGAAATAAATCACCTGACAATGATTTATGGAGGAATTTTTTGTAGAATTTCCCCTTTTGTTTTGTTTTGCTTTTTATTTTTCCAAAAATCAATTCATTTCTGTACAGATCCATCCAATTATTTCATGGATTTCTTCCTGGTTTTTTTTTTTTTTTTTCACAGTCAAAGATATTGATCCAGAAAAAGATGATTTCTCCTGTGTTTGGTTTGTTGTGATGAATTATTCATCTCAAACATGTTTCAAGTCTCTACAAGTTGATTTTTATAGCATATTGGAATGAGCTGAAACCAATGGCAGTCTGGAAGGTAGGAAAAACAATATTAATATTTACCGCTCTAGTTTTATGTTTTGGAAAATGGTTGGCCGTAATGTAAAGCATATGAGAGTTTTATTTACTGGGATCAAACATGCAAAACCACCAGTATGGTCCTTTAACAACAAACATTACCTTCAGTACACAGTACCTTCATAATAACCAATGCATATTACTTTTTTTAATACTGCATGTGGAAGTCATATTCTCTTTCCAAAAAAAAAAAATCTTCCCAATGATCCGATGTTCAGACATTTTGTTTTCTTGCTTTGGGAAAAATAAATCCCACTTCTCCTTGTTTTACATTTCAGCCGTCGCTGACATGTTTGCTCCTGTTTCACTGAATCTGCTTCATTTTTCACGTGAAACTGACACTAAAGAAAAATATCAGCCACCGTACTTATTTGTACTTATTCCGGTTTTGCACATGGGGCCCGTTTTTGCATTGTGTCCTCACTTTATCATCATACGCTTGTTTCCACGCTGAGGAGTGATTAATTTTCTCTCCTCAAACCTTCCTGCTAAAAAATGCAACTAAATAAAAACACCACAAATAAGGTGAATATTTATTTGATTTACTGTTTAAATATTTAGCTGGCGAAGGCATTTGGGGGATTTTATGCAGTTTTTTTGCACAGAGCTCTCGTTTTCTATGATATGGAGAGGCAGCAAATGCATCGTGACTTACCACATCTCAGACAGAATTATGATATTTTTGCTGAATGATACCAAAGATTTCAGTGTTGATCACCTGTCAAGAACAAGAAGGTGAGGACTTTTTAAAAAATCCTTTGGAATCCGAATCAATTTTTGAAATTTTTGCAACAAATGAGGATGTTTTTGAGGCCTCATTTTTTTCTTTCCAGAGCACGCATGAAGGAAAAATGGATCATATGACAATCAATTTCGGAAGAATTTTACAGAATCAAGTGAAGATGAAGTTTCTAGGCTTTTCTTATCAACATTTTCAGCATTTTTTTTTTTTTTTTTTTTTTGGCTGAACATTTTCTGGGAATTTTTCTATTGATTTTTCTTTTATTTGTCATTTTCTTTCATTTTCTAGACTTTCCTAAAATCAATTTTTCAAGGCATCATTTGTTATTTCCAGAACAAGTCAAAAATAGATCATATGGTAATCTAAACGTTTTCTACAGTCCTTTTTCTAGGATTGTTTCTAGTTTTTGTTGACATTTTCAAGAAAAAAAACATTTAATTTTTTTTTTCTAGAATTTCCTAGAAACAAGCAGAAAATGAAAAACATCCTACAATAAAAATTTTATTTTGATTTTTTCCAGAATCAAGGCTTGTCTAAAAAGAAGCATTAATTAACAGGTTCAGCATTTAAAAAAGCCAAAATTTACCATCCTAAAAAAAAAACAAAAAAAAAACAACAAACATCTTTACGGTGAAACTAAAAGCAAATTTCAAGGAAAAGCAAAATTTCAAAATGGTTAGACTTCAGGGAAAGTATGTCAAAAATCAGGAATGGAGTCAGGAATGGGAATATAAATCAAATTTTCCTGGAATGCCTGTAAGAGACTGAATGGCTTGATGAAGACAGATCTGTTTTCAGGACGTCTACATAACACAGCAGTTAATTACGGCCATAAGGATGCAGAAAGCTGCCAGCAGCTTAAAAGCAAAGGAAGTGGAGGGCAACATGGTGCTAAATGAAAGCTAAGCTAATAGATGGTGTGAGTGGATCTAATTAATATATTAATATGCTACTGCTAACAGAATGCTACTGCTAACAGAATGCGGCTATCAGAGCTGCAAATGGGTTTCAGGTAGAAGTTACATCTCAGTGAATTCAAGCTTTCTTTTGCTGTGTTACATCCATAAAAAAAAAATGATGGAGGGAATTCATAAAACACAGCGCCAGATTTAACATATCAATAAACAAAATATTTGTCATGCAGCTGCTTTACCTCGTTCATAAATGCCTCTTAGCGGCATATGTTAGTGTTTGCCTTGAAAAAAGCTGTATTTCCTTGTTTAAAGGGCGGGGAAATGATTCATAAAACACACCGTCACGCAAAAATGAAGAAGTTTTTCAGTCTGACGGTAAATCATCAGTATGAAATCTGGACGATGTTAATCTGTATTTGCCTCATGTGTGGAAAAAAAAGCAATAAGTCTGATAGATAAAATCACTCAGCTGATCAGTCAATTTATTTAAATGGAGAATTTTGATTGAATCTTGCACAGATTCTTGTGGCGCTGAGCCTCTTCATGAAGCCTCATCTGCCACATTCTCTCTCAGGCACACACACACACACACACACACACACACACACACACACACACACACAAATACACACACACACAAATACACACACACAAATACACACACACACAAATACACACACACACCTCGTGCGTCTGACTCCCGGTGTGTGGATCTCCTATCTCTCTTGTTGTAGCATCATTCTGTTAAAATGTGGAGCTCTAAAGCAGAATTTGTCTCTTTTGCTAATTTAACATGTTAATTTCTCTTTAACAACAGATGAATCAGAATAAATCATGACTCTTAAACATGAAGCAGCTCATTCACACGCTGATCTTCATTCGCTTTTACATGAGACACCTTAAATCATGTTGATAATGGGACAAAAACGTGCCGATTAACACAAGTTAAGCTTTATGAATGAGCTTCAACTATCACGGCTCTAATTTAGCCAAATGCTGTGTAGTTACTGTAATTTTTTTTTTTATAAATTCCTCTGATGAGTCACAGGAAAACATGGAATTATCAAGATTTATCCAGAAATGAATTAGCAAAATGGAAAAAATTGTGAGCTTTCTTGCACCTTTGTGAATTACTGTGAACCAATTTAAATAACATCTACAATGTCGTCTGACCGCGGGTTTGAATCCCAGGTGGATCCAACCTTTACAAACTGAAAATCCAAAAGGTCTGAAGGAGGATTTGTCATTATCGTGTTTTTTTTAATGAGTTGCCCATTATGACTATTATTTATAAGAATATTCTCGCTTCTTAGTTTAGATTTGGTATTTGTCATCAAATTTCAGGGTTTTTTTAGGCACTATATATATTTACATGTTTTTCTTGTATTGTATTTCTCTCTATTTATCCATGTTTGTCTATAACCGACTCATTTATTTTTGGTCATTTTGTGATTAGATTGTTGCCGTTTCATTTAAAGGACCATACCACCCATTTTGCATGTTTGAGCCTAATATATTCAGTTTTCATACATGTTACGTTACTGACAATCATTTCCCAAAGGATTAAACCGTATTTCAGCTTTCCTGATATTTTGCTAAATCTCTTAATCTTTCAAAATCAAATATTCAAGTGATACACCCACCTTAAAAATCCATGTTTCTCCTGCTAATAGTTACACAGCCTTATGAAGTCACGGTCCTTTAAATTTTTCCATAAACGCAGGTCTTCTTTTGGGACTATATTCCCCGGTGGAGGCATACATTCACTCCACGCTTTTTATTGAGCTTAAACACTAAAATTACATAACTTCTAAAAAAACCTGAATACACGTCTTGTTGGTGATGATGGATTACCTATCCCAAGAACGTTTACAGTATCAACAAGTTGATTTTAATAGCAGAATGAACTGAAACCAATGGAGGTCTGGAAGGTAGGAAAAACATTTTTAATTCACCGTTCCAGTAGTATGCTTTGGGAAATGATTGTCAGTAACGTTGTGTATGAAAATTGAATATATTAGGTTCAAACATACAAAATGGACGGTATGGTCCTTTAACTGAATTATTGATACCAAGGCTGATTCTGTTGTTTTTCACCTGCGGCTATAAAAGCTTTCTTTGGTCGTAGCTGAAACGCATTCGTGTTTTTCGCCCAGCTAGCGTAATAAAAAGGTTCTAAGTGCTCCCTGAGCTGGCCTTGGTTCTAATTTTGAACTGTCGTATTTTGACACCGGCTTCTTTTTTCTTGTTGTGTATACGTTGGAGTTGTGTGTCTTTTCCCGTTCAAACACGACGTGTGAATCCCAGGTGACCACGAGGGCAGAACGAGGCGCCGTGGCGAGTTTGGCATGCTAAAAAGCAGCACTGGCTTCACTCCATGGATCCTGATAATGATCTGGATAAGCCATGAACAGGAATGGAATTGGAATCCCGCATCTTCCTGACGGGTGCTGCTGTAAATGCACAGCAGGACGCGGCTCCAGGGACCGCTGAAGGACAGCAAAAATGTAATGTTTGCAACAAAATCAGTGTGACCTTTTTAGGTCAGGAAGGGGAGAATTCTAAGGTTATTTACAACTGTTCTGATTCTGTCTCTGCTTCTGCCTCACGCTGAAATAAATGTATTTTACATGTTTGGACAGTTGTTACCACGTATAAAATGCGGTGATTTTGCATGTTTCAGCCTAATAAATCCTGTTTTGTTACTGACGACCATTTTGCAAAACATACAACCAAATTTTATTTTCCTGTTATTTTGCCAAATCCTCTAATCTTTCAAAATAAAATGTTCAGGTATGGATGTGTAAAACTGTGGTTGTATTCTAGTGGATTTTAATGATGGACAGTTCATGTGTATTTGTATTGTGTACTATATTGCAGGTTGTGTGTTGTTTTGTTGTTTGTCCTGCTCAGCTGAATGAGTATGTATTTTATTTTGTCGTTATTCTACTGTTGTAATGTTGTATTGTACTTTAGATTATGTACTTTTGTGAAAAGCCCAACTAGGACAAGCTTTGCAAACTAGCCTTGGCTAAAAATGCCATGATGCGCAGCATTAGTTTATTCACTGAATGACATATGTCTCTGCATCGGTCCCTACTTCAATAAACATTTAAATTAAATTGAATAAATTTTAAAAAATCTCAATTTTTTTTCACACTTACGGACGATTCTCAATCCCAGTCTTGATTTTTCTTGTTCTTTTCTAAACTAATTTTAAAAAATACTTAATTTAAATAAGTATTTTCTTTATTAAAATAATAAAAACAAATAATGATGCTTTTAAATAAAATTGTAGGGCNAAGTATTTTCTTTATTAAAATAATAAAAACAAATAATGATGCTTTTAAATAAAATTGTAGGGCTTTCTAAACAATAACTAAACTAACTATACAATAAATTTAAATAAAATTGTAGGGCTTTCTAAACAATAACTTTCAAACTAAAAGGTTTTTATTTTGAAAGTTTTTTATTTTGCAGCGATGTCCAGGTTCCTGTGAGGAACACCAGCCTGCTGCTGCCTCTTGATGCTCTGACATGTTAATATTCCACCGTATTTAGACCGTCTGATCAGACGCCATGACACTGAAAATGATGCAGTAACATCATTTGCTTTTTCACTGAGCTTTGACTGCATATCTGCATCTCGCAGCGCTGCATTGCTGCCACTCAGCTGCATGTTTCTGCTGCAGCTGCTGAAATACATTTGAAGCACTGCTGCTTTTAGTAGCTGCAGCTCCTACAAACTTTACAGACCCGTTTACTCCACGCCATGAAAAACCAAACCACTTCCTTTTGACTGATGTGATGAAGTGACGTTTCCTTTTTTAGGAACGAGCTCGTCTTCAGTCAAAATGTTTGTTGCATCTTGACACGTCTGACCTGCTGACAGGTTTGTGGGCGTGGCATCAACCAACGTTATGGACGGGCTTGTTTGACAGGGAGCGACCCACTGCCGCATTTCCCGTTAAAAATAGTTAGATACTAGGCTTTTAAAAAAAAAATCTCAATTTGGCAATTCAGCCATTATACACATCATGCCAAAATGTAAAATTGAATTAATCGATTAAATCAGGTTAATCAATTTATCACCCAGCTTTATGTTCAGGTGACACACCTTAAAATTTCAACGTTTCACCTGCTAACACAGACGTCCGAATGTAGCAGGAAGAACCATGTTTAACTTCTCGTTAAAAGTCGTCTTCTCCTGGAACTATTTTCTTTGGCAGAGACATACATTTTCTTCTGTGCAGCTCCGTGTTGGATCAATTAAATAAAGTAACTTTTACAAAAATTAATAAAGAGGTTTGGTTTGCTGATATGGATTATTTATGTCAAACATGTTTCAACTCTCTACAAGTTGATTTTTATGTTTTACTGAAATGAACTGAAGTCAATGGCTGTCTGGAAGGTAGGAAAAACAATTCTAATATTTACCGCTCCAGTCGTATGTTTTGGAAAATGGTTGGCAGTAATGTAACGTGAATGCAGGTTGTATTTATTGGGCTCAAACATGCAAAAATCACCGGTATGCTCCTTCAACTTCTAACCTGCAGCTACCAGACATGCAAATGATCTCTGGGATTTCAATGTTGAACAACACAAAAAAAACACAAACAAACTGTGCAAATTTATTAATAGAAATTATGTCACAACATAAACGTTGACAACAACTCTCAAATGAAATATGCTGTAAAATATCTCACCTGCAAGGCATCCGGTGATTGATAGCAGAACAATTTGTTTCCATAGTAACATCATCTTTAGTTGCCGAGGGCTAGAAAGACTCTCATCCAGTTGCTTGTGAATGGAACGTTCTCCGCTGAATACAGGAATTTTAATCTGGACAGAAAGTAATTATAGATATCATTAAAATATGACATTTTGAGCCAAATTTGACAAATATTCCACTGTAAAAACAAAAACCAAAAAAACCCACATGATTATAGCACTGCTTGGTTACGTAATTGGTTCTCATTATTTGGGAGTAATTATAAGTGAATCTTGAGGAAATAAGACGCACAGCAAAACCTGCAGCAGGATAAAAACCTTCAGATACGAGCCAGACGCAAAATGTCAGGTGCTGAAAGAGAGAAAGAGCTGCTAAATGGCTGTTTTCCTTTCCGTGCATGTTTCTCATCCTGCCTAACAAGTTCAATCCTGCGTCTTAAAAGAGAGAAGTGAGGAAGGAAATGATTGACCTCAAAAGCTACTTCTCTCTCTCCCTTTTTGATTATTAATAGGAGCTGGCAGACAGTGGAGCAGCTCTCCACTCTGCAGCAAAACGCCACTTGGTGCTGTAACAAAAGGCCGAATATCAGCTCCGTGTTTGTGGTTTTATCGCACACGCTCCAAGATCACATCTGCGCTAAAAACATCACGATATGACCGCCACGATTAATGAGAAGGTGCAAATGTTACGTTTCATCATCACATCCAAACACTGTTCAGTTACACCACCAGGTACAGGTGACCCAGTTCTGATATTTAGCTCACATGTGGCACAACTCCGCAAAAAACAACACATGGAATCAAATGTTCTGAGCCGCATTCATGTGTGGAAATAAATCTGGTATGTACTGATGTCTGTGCACACAGACGGGGAATTTTATTAACGTTCCAACTCAGAAAAAGTCTGGAAAAGCAACACTCTGCTTCCTGCAGCGGTTCTCAATCCTCATGTAGCATATTAGCATATTTGCAAAATCAGGTGTTGCTAGGGAAATTATTATTCCATTTAAATGTCAAATAACTGCTAAACTCATAGAAACTGAGAGGTGTGATGAGTCAAAAACTGCTTTTTATCTCTGCACGCAGACCGGAATTTTATTGCCATTCCAACTCAGAAAAAGTCCAGAAAAGCAACACTCTTCTTCTGCAGCGGTACTCAATCCTGGTCCTCAAGTAGCACATTAGCATATTAGCAAAACCAGGTGTGTTTAAGGTTTAAGGCTACATTTGCGACCTCAAAAGACCTGATTCAGATCTTTTACTCATGTATTGAATATGTGTCATAAATGGTTAAAAAAAATAAAAAATAAAAAAAGTACATGGAATCAGATTTTCCCAGATCTGTTTTGGGCCGCGTTCACACATGGAAATAAATGTGATCTGTGTTAGATTTCTGCTAATGTAACTGTCGTCTAAACGCAGATTGGAATTGGAGGGGGTGGTGTGTGTGTGTGTGTGTGTGTGCATCTTTAGTCTGTGTGTTCTCATCACGATCATATAAACGAGAAAAACGACACAAACTTTCATTTTTGGAGATTACAGACGTCGTTAAGAGGAAATCTGCGTCTTCTCGTGTTTTCGTGTTCTTCGCTCGCTGTTAAATGCAGACATAAACAGGAAATCGAGCTTGTTTTCACCTTCGACTCTGTGCTGAGAGCTCCAGAGAGAAATTAAGACTCTCCCACTTTTTCACACTTTACCATGTCCGGCCAATCGCTGTGTGAAGCAGGTATGCCTGGTGGAGGTCATGTGTCATAGGTCATTTGGCGATGGTTGGCAGTGATGTCATCGCCTAAGATAAAACTTTTAATATCTAAAAAAAAACCAAAAAAAAAAAAAAAANAAAAAAAAAAAAAAAACCACAGCAGCACAAAATAAACTTTTAATGGCACAAACGAAGCACAAACAAACAAGTCCATTTTGAGTCAATTTGGAGCAGGTTGGGGGCGGGGCTAAGCAACCTCAGGATGACCTACAAAATATTCTTTAATATCTAAAACATAATAACAGCACAAACGACTGAGACAATTTTCCCAGAGTTCTGTCTTCACTCACGTCCGGTGGAGTTGTAGAGTTAAAAATTTTGTCCGTGCCGACCGGTAGAGACGGCGTTTCCTTACGACTCTTTGCTCGGCACGCCAATCATCACCAAACACTACATCAGACGTCTCATCCAACAGGTAATTAGTGACCCAAATTTGCAATTAAAGCGTTTCCTCTGCGGAGGCTCTGACGGGATAATTGCTCTGTCACTGCGGCGGGAGGAGCTTAAACGAAGCTTTGACCTATATCACGGTAAGTGAAACTGATACGTCTCTCAGGATTAAGAATTCAACCGACTGCTCATCCTGCAACACAAACCCTGCTGCTGGGATTAACCGGCGCTGTCTGCAGAATCCTCCAAACTCACCCAAACACGACCTGCAAATGCAGGATTTGTAGCTGTTGGTTTAACATGAAGATGAAGTGGATAAAACAGCGTCCTGATGCAGAATCTGCAGGGGAGGGAAATTATCGCATTTACCTCATCACGGCGTAATAACGGTCAGGCCGCCGTTAGCCAAGCTCAACCGTCCTGCTGCCGGTAATTGTGCCTCATCTGGTNATAACGGTCAGGCCGCCGTTAGCCAAGCTCAACCGTCCTGCTGCCGGTAATTGTGCCTCATCTGGTGTAATTGCAGGCGCAGCAGGATTCAGAGTGGATTTCCTGGTGTCTTTCAAAAATTTAGGAGGACATTTTCCCACTTTAAAAACCCATCACGTTGGATTACATGGTTTGAGATTCTACTGGGAAAAAAACTCTGTGCTGCATTTTTTCCTGTTTGAGCTTGGTATTAGCAGACATCCGCTGCTGGAAGAATCCGTCCTCGTCATCCCATCCATCCAAAAAGCTTCAAGATCCTGGGAGGAAATCTCCTCAGAAAGACTTCGCTTGCCGATTGGGTGTTATAGATTTTGTGCCGCGTGGCGCTCCTGATATGATGGATGTTTGTCCCTGACCGCTGCTTCATAACAACGCTCCATAAAACCTGCGATTACAGGTTATTTTTGGATCATTTTGTTCATTTCTTGCTGATTTTTACTGACTAAAGTGCATCTGATGCGTTAAACAAACAGTGTGGAAATCACCTTAATGGATAATAAAGGAGCATACCGGTGGTTTTGCATGTTTGAGCCCAATAAATGCAACCGACGTACATGTTGCATCACTGTCAACCATTTTCCAAAAAATTCCACTGGAGCGATATTTTCATATTGTTTTTCCTACCTTCAGACAGATATTGGTTTCAGTTCGTTCCACTATGATATTAAAATCAAACTGCTGCTGATTTAATTTCGCTTTGACACCAGATGAAGCAGGTTTAAGTCTTGACTCTTAAATATTAAACAGCAGCTCATTAACATGCTGATCTTTATCGGCTTTGACCTGAGACACACCTGACAATGAGACAACGGTGCTGATTAACATAAGTGATCTGAAACTAGCACGACGCTTATTTAGCATGACGCCGTGTGATTTTTTAAAAAATGAATTAGGCCAGTTTCACATGCTAAGCATTGAGCGTTGGTGTTTCATTGTTGTGTATTGGGAGCCAAGTGATGACTCCTAATGTAGCGTCACGCCACCTTGAGCGCCGCACACCACTCGGATTCTCCGTTTTGATGCCACGTTCAAAGTTCAACCAATCTCAACTTTACCTTTCCATCACTGACCTTTCCAATGTGCAACCAATCAGCTGTAAGCAGAAGCGACGCAACAATGGAGGAGAAGCTCATCTGCTAGCTGCTAGCTAACCTGCGTCGAGCTTTTTCCAGAGTTTAACAATTTTAACAACTTTAAAATTGTATTGTGATCTGGTCGTGTACCCACATCCGCCATTTTTTTTGCTTTTCTTCTTTGAATGAGAAGAAGAGCTAGTTCTTTGTTGTAAGAAAACCGTTAAACGTCAACAAGACATCAGCAGCGAGCACTTTCTGTTAGTACTTGGATGAGCATCAGAAATGTGTAAGCGTTCCGTTGGATGCTCAGGTCAATGCTCAATGCTAACCAGAACTGTACAAAAGCTCCAAAAAGAGCAATTCCACCTTAAGGGATCGTGTAAAGGAACCAGATGACCTGATAAACAAAAGATCCACAAATCTAACAAATAACCAGGAGAGAGAAAATCCTGTCAAGTCCAACGCCATGATAACTTAGCTTTAGCATTAGCAACATAGCTAAGACCTTCATGGAACATTTCCCGTTTCAGGGCTAGCATGCTAACTGCTACTTCCTGTCTCTACCGTGGTGAAATCTGAAGGATGATGGAGGTGAAGGTGGTGAACAGGTTGGTGGTACCGCCCCCTTTAGCGGTTCCTGTCAATCGTTTCCTGCAGACTGGGGCATCTACCAACTTCCTGTCTTTGTTACCGAATCTTAAAAACTCCACACTGCAGCTAACGTTTTTCAGGTTAGCATAGAACGTCTCGCTGTCGTCTGTCAGCTCCTCCATCATGATTTAGCGCGGTAGTAGTAGCCACACACTGTGGTAGTAGCTAGCTAGCTAGCTAACCGTTCTCGCGTTGTCTCCCTCCCCCAACGGTTGGGGGAGGGAGACAACGCGAGAACAGAAAGAAACAGAAATGATTTAAGAGGCGCTGGATTATTTACACGGTATTATCATATGTGTATTATTAACATGATATCAATATTTAATTTTTTAAATATCATGGTTATCGTCAATAGTGGTATATCGCGACGCCCCTAGTCTGATATACAGGCAGTTCCTGACTTACGAACGTCCAACTTCCGAAAACCCGTACTTACGAACCAACTGCCATAAAACCTATTAAATTAAAAATGCAAGTTACATACGACTCGTAATAATGAACAGCACGCTCCTTTGTGTAAGATATCAATAGGAGCAAGAGAAAGTGTTAACACGTTTTTTTTATCCCCCCCCNCCCCCCCCCCCCCCACACACACATTATTATGTTTACGATGTTTTAGGATATCTGGAAGTTTAATGTTTCTTATGCATAGAAAGGTAAAATATATACACTAGATACGCACCTTACGTTAACTGTTCTGACTTATGTACAAATCCGACTTACGAACAGCCGGAACAGAACTCGTTCGTAACCTAGGGACTCCCTGTGTGTGTGTGTGTGTGTGTGTGTGTGTGTGTGTGTGTATGTATACACACACACACACACCCACACACACCCACATATATATATATACATGATATTTTAAGATATTTGGAAGTGTTTCTTTAATGTTTCTTATGCATAGAAAGGTAAAATATATATGCTAGATATGCACCTAAGTAAAATATATACGCACCTTACGTAAGTGTTCCAACTTATGTACAAATCCGACTTACGAACAACCGTGGGAACGGAACTCATTTGTAAGCTGGGGACTGCCTGTATATCATATGTCCGCCATCTCTGTTTACAGAGAGCGTCATCATATTGATGCTGACATCGTATTGATGCTGACATCATCCATATACGGATAAAGCAGAACATTGTAGGAGTCGGAATGGGAAGGAAATTCCAATCTGTGTATTTAGACAGCAGTTGCGTTGGCGGATATCCAATACGTATCCAATTTATTTCTACATATACAAGTGGCCCAAAATGGATCTGAGAATATCTGATTCCATGTGGCTTTTTAACCGTTTACATCTTCGGGAAATGAATCCGATCCGTGTCACATGAGCAAAAGATCAGAATCAGGTCACGTGTGCGTGTAAATCCAGCCTGTCAGATATAAACCGGCTCTTCCAGCTCGTGTTGCTTGTTGCTGCATGTGATCTGAATACACACCAGTGACTGAGCCTCCTCGCTTTTCTTCCCCCTTACTAGATTCTTCTGCAATTATGCAGCCCTTAGGGGGAAACGGATGCCTTTAACCACCTTTCCTATCAATTATGAGCCAAACACCGGCCCCTCTAACCACCAAGTCATCTCATTTACTCTGGAATGACTTCAGCCAATGACTTCTGTTTGGTTTCGGTGAGAGTGCGACGCCTCATTACGTTTGGCAGAGCAATCTCGTGCTCATCATTTCAGTTCAGAAAGCCAAAAATGATGCCGCTTCACCTTTTCTCACCACAAAGCCCAGCAGCAGCTCCAGATTCCTCTGTCCACTGCTTACTTCTTGTTTTTTGTTATAGTTTTTCTGAAGCAGGATCGACTCGTATAGGTTCTTTGAAGGTTACCAGTAATAGCATTTTTTCGGACAGGTACTCAGTGTGTCCTTTAGATTTTGTTCTCTTTTTTTTAAATGGAGAAATAAATGCTGTGGAACTGCATTTGGATCATCATGAGACACTAAAAACTCTCCACTGATGCCCACTGAAAAGCTGTGCACTGGAAATGAAATTCCCTTATCTTTTACAGCTCTTTAAAGGACCATACCAGTGATTTTGCATGTGCGAGCTCAATCTATAATACATTACATAACTGCTAGCTATTTTCCAAACCATAATACCACGTGTTAGTTTTCATGTTATTCTGTTAAATCCCTGAATCTTTGAAGATCAAATCTTCAGGACACACCCACCTTAAAATTCAACATTTCGCCTGCTAACATGTTTGATTTTAGAAGGGACGTTTGTTTTTTAAAATTTCTCTGTAAAAGCCGTCTTTTCTCCTGGGACTATATTCCCTGGCGGAGACATACATTTTCTTCTGTGCAGCTCTATATCAGATCAGTTAAAGTTACTTCAACAAAAAAATAACAACAGCATCTTGTTCAAGTCCCTAAAAGTTTATTTTAATAGCGTACTGGAATGAACTAAAACTACTGGCAGTCTGGAAGGTAGGAAAAACAATATGAAAATGTATCGCCCCAGTAGTATGTTTTGGAAAACGGTTGGTAGTGATTCAGCATGTATGTCGGTTGTATTTATTGAGCTCAAACATGCAAAATCACCAGTATGCTCCTTAAATTATTAACGAGATGGTGAGGAAAATTAACGTGTTAATTTTTGCTATTAATGTGGACTGTTTAACGTTAAAAAAAAATTAACGCTATTTCACTTCTTGAAGCTATGCTAATGTTTTTGTTTTTCCCCCCACTTCCTGTGGCTAATACTATGTGCTAATACTAATTATGGAGAAGGAAAAGATCAGCCTTTTAGATGGAAAGTTCTGCTGTAAAAAGTTAGCGATGGCTCTTGTTGAAACCAGACAATCTCAGTCGCTCAACAGCGTGTCGTTTTAACTTTATTCATCAAAAACATAGAAACAACTAAGAAAACTTCACAGCCTTTTAGCTTCACTTTAGCTTTGCTACACTGCTGCGTGATACATTCAAGCTAATGCTAACTAATGCTACACAAACAGGTTTCAGTCTTTTCAGAATAAGACAAACTTCCCCTTGAACATAGTCATATTTTCAAAATAAGATGATTTACCTTAACATGCCACCTTGTGTCTGAAGCCATGAATAACACGCAAACATCTTTTAACATATCAACCAAGCTAGTTTCTGCTCTGAGCTCAATAAAAGTGTTAGTTAATCCAAAAGAAAGTTTATCATGAAAATAAATAAAATTAATGAAGTTACTGTACTGTACAAAGATTGTACTTGCTCCAGAAATATTTTTGTTGGAAACGAATAATCACAGGTTATAGTCTAAGTTTTAAAAAATGCCATTAACAAATATTACCTAAAATATACTTCCTTTGCATTGATTCAACATTAATTTGGTGATTCAATGTATAATGATTAGAAGTTTCTGCAATTCATTGCAATTACTGTATATACTTGTGTAGAAGCCGACCCCCTGATGTTGTTCCATCAATTTATTAGTTTAGCAAATTACCTGTTTTTCTGGGTATTGTCATAGTATTCCTCTGATTTTCTGAAAATAATCCACGTACCGGTAAACATGATATTTATTTCAGCAGCTGATTACCGTAGCTGACAGATCACGGCTTACTGGCCGCCGCAAAATGTGCTGAATAAGATGTTTAGTCAGGAAATATCTCATTCTAAGGTATGATTTAAACTATTTTCATAGGTAGTGGTAATGGGTAGTATTTCCACTCCTGGAAATTTCCTTCTCTGGGATCAAATTTGAATTTCTCCTGTATAAGCTGACCCCTGATTTGTGTTGTGAATTTTTGTAATAAAAACTCGAATTATACTCAAGTATATACAGTCATTACAGAAAACTGCAATTAAATAGTTGTTTTTTTTAAAAATCAATTCACAGCCCTAAGTTTTATGAACTGCTTCCCTGATGTGTAAAACACAAAATATCACAGCAACGCCTCTTTCAGGACAAACGCAAAAAAAATGCGAGTAGCATCTGTTTATGGATGAGGGAACGTGGTTGCGTGACGATATTCGCCCTTATGGACGCGTTAAATCTGGCGCTGTGTTTTATGAATTGCCTCGTTGTCTGCTGCCATCTTCATTAAATCATTCAGCTAGAGAACCTCGGAGACGAGGATCCGACACCAGGGGACGGACGCAATCTGAAGACGCAGCTGCTCTGTGATTTTGCCAGTGAAGGAAGAATTCACAATCAGCTGTGTTCTGCCTCCTAATAGAGTCTGACTGAAGACCTGCCGAAGTCTGTTTCACATGAGCCACCGAGGATGAATAAATCAAGCAATAAACAAATAAAAAGCAGAGTGACGTCTCGTCACCTCTCAGACCCATTAGACTGTTAGTCAATGAGAGTGTGTTGCATAAATCTGCATCATATTTCAGATAAACATATTAAAACTATGCATTTTAAGTTTTCAAATGCAGGTATTGGGTGTAAAAGCGGCTCAGTGTGAACAGCTGTTCCATTAACATTCAGCAGGAACTGGCTGGAACATGTTTCCTCCTGAGATGTTTGGATTGTAGCCTTGAAGGCTAATATAAAGTAGCCACTTCACGCGTGTGATAGACGTGTCACACTGTGCATGTATGAATAAGATGGTGTGATTAGTGGGCCAGATATGCAGGACGACGTAAAGCTACAAATGCTAGTGTGTCTGCTTCTGAAATGTAGATCAGGGTCAGAACAACATTTAATGTGCAATATTTACATGATATATCTTCTCTTCCTTCTCATCCATAATTCACTCTCTTCATCCTTTCTTTCTTCTGTCCTTCCTTCCCTCTTTGACCTTCTTTCCTTCTTTTCATCCTTCCTTTGGCTGTCCTACCTTCCTTCATCTCTCCATCATTCCTTCCTATCCTCTCTGTCCTTCTTTCTCTTCATCCTTCCTTTATCCCCTCTGTCAATCCTTCCAACCATCCTTCCTTCTCATATTTCATTTTTCGTTCCTTTCATGCTTCCTTTCTTCCTTCTTACCATTTCTTTGCTCTGACAGAAGAAAGGAGGAACTAACTTCTTTGGTCTATCCTTCCCTCTCCGTTCTTACTTTGTTCTCTCCTTCTTTTGTCTAGCCTTCCTTCTTTCCTTCCGTCTTTCTCTTCATCATTCCTTTCTCCCTAACTTCTTTTCCTCTTTCTGTCATCTTTCCTTTCTATCCCTACTTCCTTCTATGTCATTCCTTCCATCCATCCTTCCTTCTCAGTTTTCATCTTTTGTTCCTTTCATGCTTCCTTCCTTCCCTCCACCCTTCCTTCCATCCTTCTCTTCATCCTTCCTTTCTCTGTCCTTCCTTCCTTCCATCCATCCATCCTTATCAGTTTTCATCTTTCATTAATTTCATGCTTCCTTCCTTCCTTCCTTCCTTCATTCATTCTCTCTCTCCTTCCTTCCATCCTTACTTTCTGTCCTTCCTTCCATCCCCCTTCCTTCTCATTTTTCATGTTTCATTCCTTTTATGCTTCCTTCCTTCCTTCCATCCTTCCTTCCTTTCATCCTTTTCTGAGTCCTTCCTTCCTACCTGCACTCCCTATGTGTTTATCATATTAAATACATGCAACATTAATACAGTATTTGCAATTGACATTTAACCTTCCTTCCTTTTCTTTTTACATATATACTGACATGGCCGTGTTTGAAACATCTGGGCGCTCTGTAGCCACAGCAGATGTTATACAGCTGTGGATCTTGATGCCAAAAAAAAAAAAAAAAAAANAAAAAAAAAAAAAAAAAAAGCCTGATATCCCTGGAAAACAGCGGGACGCCCTCAGAGACTCCCTCCAATGTTAACCAGGGCTGCATCCTCAGTAGCGGCGGGGCAGCAGAGGATAAGAGCACTTACAGGAGGAAAGAGAGCAGAGCAGTGATCCATTTCTCAACCCATCATCAGCGCATCACATCCAGACACAAACACATGACAGCAGGTCAAAGCTGAGGACGCCAAGATTCCACACATTTCATGCTATATTCCATCCATTTCACCACACACTGCTTTTCTTTCCACGTGGAATTATTGCTGCTCCGGTTCAATCTGAAAGGTTTTCCAAAAGCAAATGCAGGTTTAGGAGCTATAAAAACTCATTTGCTGCATGTTGCTGTTAGAGAATAATTCTTTGCTTCAAAGATGGTTTCACCTCTTATTATTTGGCTGCTGCTTGTTATCCTGCAAATATCTGTGAAGGCTCTATAAATAAACATGAATAGAGGGGAGAGTGATTACAATCCCTGCAGAATAGGAGGATAATTTGAAGATGCAGCAGGATGAGCGTTTTCCCTTGCTGTTGCTTTTTTTTTTTTTTNTTTTTTTTTTTTTTGGGTGGGAAAAGAGATGCATGTGCCCAAAATTTGGCTTCTAAAAAAAGCTGAGGCTTAGCTGTTAAGATAATTACCGTAATAACGACAAAAAATATAGACAAAATACATACAGCTTAAAAAAACAGAATTACGCTTTAAGGTCACATAAAAATCGCTATTTCTGATTAAAATACAGCATTTTTGGTTACCATATGATGATATGGTTTACTCTGTGTCGTTTTCTCTGTTGTTTTAAGAAGTTAGAGAGCTGTTCTCTCGTCCTGACGCGGTTTCTCCGTGGATCTGAGCAGCATATGGACTTTGTCCTCGGTGAGGGAAATGAGCCCCACGCAGCAGAAATCCCCGCAGGACCGTCTAAAGCATTTCAGGCTCCAATACAAACGCAATCAGCAGCATCATGCATGTGTGACCGGTCAGCCCGGTGCTTTCCGGTTTTTTTTTTTCCCACGGTGTTACTCTAATTAGATGAAGATATGTCTCATTTGATTTGTATTTTTTATGCCTCTGAGACGATTCAAGTTGTGTTTTTACTGTAAAGAAAACTTGCAGCTCAGAGTTCCGACGTGCTGGAATGAAAAAAGCAGAAAAATCTCAGACTTACCAGTTTAAAGCTGCATGTTTTGTCTTCATCAAACTGATCTGACTGTAATTCCCACATCCGTTATTTGATCCCTTAATAGCGACCGGATAACATTTTCAGCAGACGGAGCTTTGCGCTCTGGTCCCGGTCTCAGCGCGTCTCTCGGGTCTTTGAGGACCACCGGAGCCTCCGCCGCGATAAATCCCCGCTCGGTGAATCAGACGTGGGCTGAAAGGCGTGGAGAGGGAAGCTGCCGGACCTCCTCGTGTTTCAGTCCACGATGCTTCTGAGAAGCAGAGGACAGCGGCGCCACGGAGCTCAGCCTTGTTGTGCGCATCCGCGGCTCCGCTCTCTTTGTGCGCAGGAAGAAGCGCCCACTGGTGACGCCGCGCTGCTCGGTAATGCGCCACCAGCCTATAAGCACCGAGAGGACTCTTCATCTGATCTCCGCGTCTTCATCACCACCAGGAGCACAAATCAAGTGGAAATTTACAGAAATGTGGAAAGATGTTTGTAAAGATAGATGAAGCAAAAGGCGGAAAGTTACCAGGTACTTTACTCGAGTACTTTAGTTACTCTCACTTTTGTAATACTGGTACTTTCTACTTTTCATCCACATTTCAGAGGACTCAGAATCTGATCTTACGAATTTTTTTTTTCATATTCATATTTTATATTCAAAAATAACTAATTCCTCCTTGTTTCCTTCATTTTTCCTTTTTCTTTGCTTACTCATTATTTCTCTCCTTCTGTGCTTCCTTCCTTCTTTCGTTCCCTCCTTGTAAATCTTTCCTTTTACACCTGCTGTCCTTTCCTCTGTCCTTCCTTCCTTCCTTTCCCATCTCTTCTTTCATATTTCATTCTTTCCATTCTTTTTTCCCTCTTTTCATCCTTCCTGTCTTTCCTTCCTTCCTTCCTTCCTTTCCACCTGTCTTCCTTCCTTCTTTTTCTTTTCTCGTTTTTCTTCCTTCCTTCCATCTTTTCTTCCCTCTCTGAACTAATTTCCATCCTTCCATATTTTCAATCTTTCTTTTCGCTCTGTGTTCTTCCTTTGTTTTCTATGTCCTTTGGTCTCTGTTTTTGTCCTGACTTCCTTTCTTCCTTCTGTCTTTCCTTCTTCCTTCCTTCCTTCTTTCCTTCCTTCGTCCTTCTGTCCCTCCCTTTAGCCTTCCTTCCTTCTTCCGCTCCCTCTTCCTTCCTTCTTTTCTAGAAATGGAAATATGTTTCCATCTGATGCCAAAAGAGTACTTCAAGTACAAATACTTCAGTATTTATCCTTGATTACTTTCACTTATGTAATATTTTGAATACTTGTAATATTTTAAATACTTAGGGTCCACAGTCCAGAGCAATGGAGAGTGTGGAAAAGAGGTGAAGAAACGTGTGCAAGCAGGTTGGAATGGGTGGAGAAAAGTGTCAGGTGTGATGTGTGACAAAAGAGTCTCGGCAAGAATGAAAGGAAAGGTGTACAAAACGGTGGTGAGACCAGCGATGTTGTATGGCTTAGAGACAGTGGCACTGAGGAAAAGACAGGAGGCAGAGCTAGAGGTAGCAGAGACTAAAATGCTGAGGTTCTCTTTGGGAGTGACGAGGATGGATAGGATCAGGAACGAGTACATCAGAGGGACAGCGCATGTTAGATGTTTTGGAGATAAAGTCAGAGAGGCCAGACTGAGATGGTTTGGACATGTACAGAGGAGGGATAGTGAACATATCGGTAGAAGGATGCTGAGGTTGGAACTGCCAGGCAGGAGGCCTAGAGGAAGACCAAAGAGGAGATTTATGGATGTAGTGAAAGAGGACATGAAGTTAGTTGGTGTGAGAGAAGAGGAGGCAGAGGATAGGGTTAGATGGAGGCAGATGATTCGCTGTGGTGACCCCTGAAGGAAAAGCCGAAAGGAAAAGAAGAAGAAGACTTGTAATATAGTATATTTTTATTATGGCATTTATACTGTAATTAACTGAAGTTTTCAGTGTTATTAGCTTTTATAAAGTTAAAAACGTGGACTTGAAAGTAAAGTCAGAGGATGATGATGTGATGAAGATTAATTTGCATAAAAAAGATTTGAATGAGTTTGAAACATCAAATATCAGTTTTTCTAAATGCAGGATTGTCTTTATGAGGAGAATTACAGGTTTTCCTCCTTCCTTCCTTCCTTCCTTCCTATAGGATCTGAGTGGGTTTAATGTCGGATCATTGCAGCTCTTCAGTAGATGGGTGGTAAAAGTTACACACACACACACACACACACACACACACACACACACACACAGGTGCTTTAGTGCCTTTGGCTTCTAAATCTTTCACCTCATTCAAATTTCATTGTTTTCATGACGCAATCATCTGAAATCATACAGTTTATTGCTGCATGGAAAGAACGGTCTGAGTGCGTTTTCCTACACGGAAAACCAATTATTCCATACATCACGTTCTTACACATCTCAGGTAATAGTCGACGTTGGATTCTTATTTTAACCAAATCACGGATGGGAAATGTGCTGAATCTCCTATAACCTTAAAAACTGTAATAAAGCAGGAAACAGGTTTCTGTGATATAAAAAATAATCAGCAGTTAAAACCTCAAAATGTCAAAAAAAAAAAAAAAAANAAAAAAAAAAAAAAAAGAAAGAAACTCAAACTTCAAAAACCAAATCTCAGTTTAACCCGTTACAGCCGTGTAGCATGTTGATGTTCACCCATCAGTAAAAAAAAAAACCTCTAATACTATAATATACTAATAGTAACTATAATTTTCAGCGATTGGTGCATAATCTCGTCTCCTAGCGGCTGCGTTTCCAAACATGAAATGTGCTGCTTTCACTTCCTGTCTGATTTTAGCACCGCCACAGATGGAAACGGAAATGGTAACCATTCCCACCAGTCCGGAGCAGCATGGAACGGTGCGAAGCGGCCCGGTAACCATTCAGCCAGACAGTGGAAAAGTGCCCAATGTTGCCTAACTGGAACACGCAGTGGTCATACATGATGGAAGTCTGTAAGGGCTTCCCATTTCCGAGGTACAACAAACGTAGCATCATTAAAAGCGTCAACCTCAAATTTTGCAACTTTCGCAATGTTCAACACAAACTCTGAACAATATGACAGGAAACAGATGAGGAGAAACAACTAACAGCATCATATGGCTTCTTTGAAACTAACAGAAGCCTGAGAAGAAGAAGAAGAAAACAGTAGAAGAAGAGGAAAAGTCGCAGACATCAGCCTCACGTTCCACCAAATAAATTGACCCACCGCTGCCCAGATAATTGGTGTTAGCTTTATCTGGCACAATTCATTTGATTGACTTAAATATTAAAATGATGGAGACATTAATATTTAATGTTTCTGGGCACTGAATCCTCCGGAGATTTTTCAGAGGGAATGATGAAAAATATGGAGGTGGCAAAAGTCCATTAATTAAGGTTATTTGGTGTCTTATTGGTTGGAGAGGAGGTTTGTGACTGGAAAAAGGACGAATGAAGGTCAGCAAGAAATTTCATTTTAGTCAGAAACAAAAAGCTGCTGGGATTCATTAAAAGATCGAATTTACTGATGACATCATTTTTATTTTTTTTTTACTGTTTCATTAGAGGAATAAAAATTGAGATAAGTAATGCCAAAATGGCTAATTTCCAACGTGATCCTCCAGCAAAATGAATATCAACATTGGATAAGACAATAGGCTTGGGAACGTAGAATCAAACACAGAAACTGAGGTGGATTCATTTACAACTTAACCAACCCAAAGCCTCTTTAAAGGACCATGCCGTCTGTCACATCCCTTTGGCTTGCTCTCCCTAATCATTTGTGTTCAACATGGATTCAACATTTCATTTCTCATTGTTTCATTTATTTTGTAAATACTTTGTAAATAAATGATGGGATCAAACATCCTCACTTGCATTCCTCCATTAATTTGTTGCGTCGCTGAGCCGGGCTTAACAGATTTGGGGGCTCGTCCGGGATTTGAACCCAGGACCTTTCTCACCGTAGCAAGAATCATACCCCTAGATTATCATATCCACCAACTGCATGTTTGAGCCCATATACAATCCAACCATTTCCCAAAATATACTACTTCAGCTGTAAATTTTAGAATTGTTTTTCCTACCTTCCTTCATTCCAGTATGATATTAAAATCAACTTGTAGAGATTTGAAACACGCTCGAGATACATAATCCATCGCAACAAACATGACGTCTATTAGGTTTTTTTTGCCATTGTAATTTTATTTAACTAAACCAACACGGAGCTGCACGGAGGACGATGTATGTCTCCGCCAGGAAATATAGTCCTAGAAGAGGACGACTTTTACTGAGAAATTAAAAACAATCGTGCCTTCTAAAATCACGCAGAAATATTAGAAGGTGAAACATTGAGTTTTAAGGTGTTTGTGTCACCTGAACGTTTGATTTGAAAGAATATTTGAAAAAAAAATAACAGGAAAACTAAAATACGGTTTTCTGTTTTGTAAATTGGTTGTCAGTAACGTAACATGTATGCAGGTTGTATGTACAGTGGGGTCCAAAAGTCTGAGACCACAGTAAAAGTGCTTTTATTTTGCATTCTTTTTGAATTTAATACAAAATTTTTCATTCCAAATGATAATATCATCTTAAAAATCAGAGTGAAAAGTTGAATCTTTGAAAAATGTCCATGAATGTCAGAATATCGTAGTATTTCTTTATTTATTGGTTTATTTGGCAGAGACAATGCACATTAATAAACATTCCTGTAAATGTGCCAGAATTAGCCAAAAGGCTATTTTTCATCTGTAGTCCCTAGACAGATGTTAAACAGTCACCCAAAAAGAAGTAAAACCAACAAATAAAAATCTCAGTAAATTTAAAATTAGTAAAACATTAGAAAATGTTCTCAGACAGAGAACATGATATTAAAAATCAAGATACATTCCAAGTCATATAAAAAGACCGACAACAACAAAAAGACAGCAGGAGACACACTAAGATAAACACACAAACACACAAACCAAGATGACAAATAACAACAACAGGAAATACTATTGATTTCTAACGCTGATAGAACTGATCATCAATTAACTATTTCTTCAGGTTAACTTTAAATAATTGGTGTGTGTTCAGGTCTCTGATATGAACAGTTTCCCAATTTTCACAGAGAACGCTGTTTTACTAAAAGCACTTTTTCTAAATGGGAAAATAAATCCCTCCTGCTACACCTCTGTAATCTGATTTGCTGCTGTTCGTATATTAAGGAATTGTCTGAGAGCAGGAGAAGATGGGACATGTACAATCTAGTATTTGAGACACACTGACATACTTAATCAGATTCTCCCAACAAATTATATTTCTTGAGAATTGGACAATGATGATAATGCATTGGTTTCTTATCTAAAATCTTAAGAGATTTGGTAGATTTGGTACCTTTAGCTTTAATGACAGCATCATCCAGCTGCATGGACCTGATGAGCCAAGTTATCCCAGCGTGGAACAATGTTCCAGTGACGTCAGACTTTCTGATTATTTTCACGTTTACATGAACAGCACAGATTTTACATGTGGTCTCATGCTGCGTTCACAGACCTCAGAAGTCGAATTTTTCCCACTTGGAAATTCCAAATTCCAACCTCAAACCATTCCAGCCAAATGTAATCAAAAAGCATAGCTGAACACCAATAAATACTGTAAAATTAATTAAACTTCATAATAAATGCTAACTAAAGTAAAGTTAGACTACAGGACTGTTTGTGTTGTTTTACAATGATATTAATCACAGTATTAAACTTTGTGCAGAGAAGTAATATTATGAAATTATTTACACTTAAGTATCAATGACAAACAGTTGTTATACACTATAGATAGTTACCATGGCGATATATTCGGACCTTTTTCTTTCAATTTCATGCAAGAAAAAATACTTTATTCGCCTTTTAGCTGATCATTTCCATTCATAAAGCTCTCTTCCACGGCGCTGCCATGTTGAGTGACGTCATACTCGGTAAGTCGGGGTAGATCATTTTGTCCGTGTTTCCCAGCCAGAGCTCCAACTTCAAGTGACGCTCCAACACATTTTTCCAAGTAAGAAGTCGGAAAAATCTGAGTTCCGAGGTCTGTGAATGCAGCATCAGACTTTTGGACTCCGCTGTATATTGGGTTCAAACATGCGGTACAGAACATGAATAAGCTCAATAAGCTGTGAAAGATGATGTATTTGTTCTGTTGATGAACAGGAATCATCCTGCAACTTCCTACACCGCTGAGAGGAAAAACCTGCTGCAGAATCCTTCCAGCAGGGTTATTTTATATTGAACCTGACCTCTGACCTCCACGTGGAGAGGGGAAAAGAAAAAACAAGGTCCCCATAACTGTTGTAGTAACTTTTTAAATTCTAAAGCAAAATTCCTTTTTAGTATCTGAAAAGTTTTCCCATCTGATCCTTGTGTGGTATTGTTTTTATTTTTAAACCTGATTGATGGGTTTTGTTGACAAAGATGGTCATTATAGGGATTTTAAATTACTACGTAAATATGAAATAATGCTAAATAATTAAAGACAGTCTAGTTTTCTTATTTTTTCTTTTGGATGTTTGACCTTGAAGGCTGTATTTGTAGCTAGAATGTGTTTTCACGTCGCTCTGCTGCAGCGTTATTGGCTGTTTTTGCTGCTTCACTATCATCAAACTTGCATGTTTGTTTGGTGCAATTTGTGTTTATGCTGAAATAAAAATCAATATTCTTGGAAACAGTACAAAAGATGAAAAGAGACTGAAAGAAAAGTTAATGAAAAGTCTCTAACAAACGTATCTCACACAATAGAACACTTTAAGCTTCACAAAGATAAACTGTGTTGTTGTAGATAAATTTTGCAGATTTTCATGCTGTTTTTTTTTCTCAAATTTAACTTCATCTTTATTCACGCTTGTGTGAGTTTGATTTGTATGAAACTTACATTATTTTTTTTTTATAGAACCTATAGAATTTTTATTTTCAGGACTCTGAATGGAGCAACATGAAATACTTCAAAATGAATTAAATACAGTTAGTAAAAATAGAAAACACTTTTAAACTACATGGATGGATAATAAACTAATAACAGAATAAAGGCAAGATGTCATGCTTTTCGGTTTTTTCTCTCATTCCTTTTGTGAGTATATTTTGGGAGTATGTGTTGAAAACCATCAAAGTTGCAAAACTTGAGTTTGACGCCTGTTGATGTGGATCCAGTAAAACCGTTCTTGCCCTGAAAGCTTCCTGACTGATTCGTCCTTTAATTCTGTAACATGTCAACATCAACGTGTGACACACGTGTTTAGCCACACCCACAGAGGACACGGGGCGTTCATTTAGTAACTACGTCTCACGGCCAGTGGCTGTGGCCAGCCTATCAGAACAGAGCGGGCATGTCGGAGGACTTAAAGGACCATACTGGCGATCATGCATGTTTGAGCCCAATATACAGTATATAATCCACATATATGTTATGTTACTGACAACTATTGCAGATTGTTTTTCCTACCTTCCAGGCTAACACTGGTTTCAGTTCATTCCAGTCACTATAAAAATCAATTTGTAGAGACTTGAAACTCGCTTGAGATAAGTAATCCATCACAGAGAACCCATCAAACAGGTTTTCTGCCACAGTAACTTTATTTAATTGATCCAACATGGAGCTGCATGGAAGATGATGTATGTCTCCGCCAGGAAATATAGTCCCAGGAGAAGACGACTTTTACACAGAAATTAAAATGGGTGAGCCTTCTACAACCACACAAAAGTGTTAAAAGGCAAAACATTGAATTTCAAGGTGTTTGTTGCACCTGAACATTTGATTTTGAAAGATTAGGGAATTTGAAAAAATACCAAGAAAACTAAAATACGGTTTAGTGCTTTGGAAAATGGTTGTCGGTAATGTAACATATGTGGATTGTGTATATTGGGCTCAAACATGCACAACCGCTGGTATGTTCCTTTAAAGAAAGAGAACATAAAATGGCTTGTTTTCACTCTGTGTGCACAGCAGTGCTGCAGCAAAGGAGAGTAGAAGTAGCTCTGAAGAAAAAAGCAATTTCATGTGAATGTCTTTTATTCCACAACTGTTAAAACATATTGACTATATTAGTTATATTAGGCTCATAAATGCTGTTCTGTTTTTTAACACCGTGTCGTAAATATTATAAGCCTTTGAGTTTATTTATATTGTTTAAAATAAAATGTCTAACATTTAAAGTGGCTTAAATATAAATATATGCCGTAGATGTAGCTCAACTTGCACCACAAATGGAGCTTCTAAATTGCCTTTGTTGTATTTAAAATGTCGAGAGGTTGATTGTGGATTTGACGTTGAATTGTGAAGCATCTGAGCTCCCCTCAGACATCTGCATGCAGAGAACTTATTCCAACTTTTTTCTGGGAAAATAAAGGTTCAAAGGCTTCCAGAGCTCTGTGACTCAGAGAGACAAACTCTATCTGAGATGGAGTGGAGTCAATAAAAAAGACACGGAGAAAAGCAGGGGGTCAATATTAGAATTTGCAAACCAAATAACCAAATTTAGGCAAACTTTAAATGTAGGAATTCATCAGATCAGCCTGGCCGTCTATCCAGGGGCTTCCTGACGAATGAGAAACATCAATTACAGAGAGGTAATTATGCAGGGTTTGATCCTGCATTCTGCAGTTGTAGCTTGAATACATTAGTACTGAATGACATGGGCTCCATCCCAATGTGTCGCCTTCATGCTGCTCTTAAACTCCGTCTCCATTTGCATGTTGGCGTGGAGGATTTGCCACGTTAGGGTCCCAAACCAGCGAGGCGGGACAGGAAGTGGACTCTAACAACAAGTGCTGACTTCTCGCGAAAGAGTAGAAGACATACAAAGTTAAAGGACTATACTGATGATTTTACATAATGGAGCTCACGTTACATTACTGACAACCATTTTCCAAAACATAAAACTGTATTTTAGTTTTCCTGTTATTTTTAACCAAATCTAACCTAATTTTTCAAAATCACATGTTCAGTTGATACACACCTTAAAATTCAGTGTTTTGCCTGCTAACACGTATGTCAGAATGTAGAAGGTAAAAGCTAACTTCTCCTGGGACTATATTTCCTGGCGGAGGCAGATATTTTCTTTCATGTAGCTCCGTGTTGGATCTGTTAAATGACCTTAGACAAAAACACATACGCATCGTGTCCGCTGTGATGGATTATTTATCTCAACATGTTTCAAATCTCTACAAGTTGATTTTTATGGAATGAATTGTCGTACTGGAATGCATTGAAACCAGTGGCAGCCTGGAAGGTAGGAAAAACAATTATAAAATTTACTGCTCCAGTAGTATGTTTTGGAAAATGGTTGCCAGTAACGTAACATGTATGCACGTTTGCAGGTTGTATTTATTGGGCTCAAACATGCAAACCACCAGTACGGTCCTTTAATTATTCTGCTTACTTTATGAAGCATATACTGTATGTATGTGTGTGTGTGTATACACACACATATATATGTGTACACACACACACACACACACACACACACACATCTCTTTGAAGAAAAAAAATGACAAGACTGTTCTTCACTTATCTCTAAATTAAAGGACCATATCACCAATTTTGCATGTTTGAGCCTAAAATCTTCAGTTTTCATACATGTTACGTTATTGACAATCATTTCCCAAAGGATAAAACCGTATTTCAGCTTTCCTGATATTTTGCAAAATCTCTTAATCTTTCAAAATCAAATATTCAAGCGATACACCCACCTTAAAAATCCATGTTTTTCCTGCTAATAGTTACACAGCCTTATGAAGTCACGGTCCTTTAAATTTTTCCATAAACGCAGGTCTTCTTTTGGGACTATATTCCCCGGTGGAGGCATACATTCACTCCACGCTTTTTATTGAGCTTAAACACTAAAATTACATAACTTCTAAAAAAACCTGAATACACGTCTTGTTGGTGATGATGGATTACCTATCCCAAGAACGTTTACAGTATCAACAAGTTGATTTTAATAGCAGAATGAACTGAAACCAATGGAGGTCTGGAAGGTAGGAAAAACATTTTTAATTCACCGTTCCAGTAGCATGCTTTGGGAAATGATTGTCAGTAACGTTACGTGTATGAAAATTAAATATATTAGGCTCAAACATGCAAAATGGAAAACTTCATTTTTTACTCATGAGCAGCATGGACACACATCAGTTGTATACCGTCTATTTTTGGCGTATGATTATTAGTTTGGAGACAGTTTGCGAGCACAGCTGGCCGAGCGATTCATCTATCCAACGACGCTGACAGATGTTTCCTGATTATGGCAGAGACAGACGAGAAAATCCCACAGTAAAACCGCTTCAGACCGCTTTAGATCTTCATCCTGGATGCTGACACCGTCCTCATCTGTGAGTGTGACTTCACTTGGAAAAATACCACCGTACGTAGAAATCAGAAAAACACGAGCTGTGACTGATCTGAGTTGAACTGAATTGTAAAGATGATGACGGTGATTTTGGAGTTAAATCAAATCAAGTTTATTTGTGGCCCAATGCTTACAGACCCTTACATTAAAGGACCATACCACTCATTTTGCATGTTTGAGCCTAATATATTTAATTTTCATACATGTAACGTTTACTGACAATCATTTCCCAAAGCATACTACTGGAACGGTGAATTAAAAATGTTTTTCCTACCTTCCAGACCTCCATTGGTTTCAGTTCATTCTGCTATTAAAATCAACTTGTTGATACTGTAAACGTTCTTGGGATAGGTAATCCATCATCACCAACAAGACGTGTATTCAGGTTTTTTTAGAAGTTATGTAATTTTAGTGTTTAAGCTCAATAAAAAGCGTGGAGTGAATGTATGCCTCCACCGGGGAATATAGTCCCAAAAGAAGACCTGCGTTTATGGAAAAATTTAAAGGACCGTGACTTCATAAGGCTGTGTAACTATTAGCAGGAGAAACATGGATTTTTAAGGTGGGTGTATCACTTGAATATTTGATTTTGAAAGATTAAGAGATTTAGCAAAATATCAGGAAAGCTGAAATACGGTTTTATCTTTTGGGAAATGATTGTCAGTAACGTAACATGTATGCAAATTGAAGATATTAGGCTCAAACATCCAAAGTGAATGGTAAGGTCCTTTAACGGTTCCCAACACAGCCCAAGATCTCGAAGGCGACGAGGAAAAACTCCCTAAAATAAAACTTTTTACACAAAGAAAAATGGAAGAAAGAATCATGACAATCAAACCACAACTGCAGCACAAACCTGATTCTTCAGAATGACTTTATTTCTCTGCATGGTAATAGAGCAGAGTCTCCTCATGAGAAACAGAAATAGTTCATGAACATTTTTTTATTTTATTTCTTTGTCAGATCAATGTTCAATGATCAACAGTAAAACAGAAACCTGTAACTGAGCCAGTTAGCCAGAAAGGCTCATTTACATCTGCACTCCCTCACCAGGCGTTAAAAGGCCTAAAATCAGATAAAAAGACATTAATACAAGGAAATATAAACTGCACACTGACTCAGTGCTGCAGTGGGAAACAACCTAAAGACGAGAGGCTCTCAGCATCACAGGTGGCCTTTTCTGCACACGTTGACGCACTGATATTTGGTAACCGATCCCAAGAGAAATGATGCAGCATTCATCTAAATTCTCCAGGAAGGAAGAATCATGAGGACATTAATTGGTGTGATTCACTCCAGCGCTGAACACAATAAGCAGCTGTGTTTTCACACGCAGCTAAATATGGAGTCAGACTCTCATCCTGATGCAGCTGTTCTGCTTTACCTGTCTGACGCTTCAGCCACGTTATGAAGATGTTCCTGTTATTCTGTCACATGACCCTGCCACGATGGAGCCTTTGTTCCTGGCAGAACGCCACCGCCGAACCCCTGCCAGAGTAACTGTGTCATACCCCAGTCAGTTTGGTTTGTAGACGGGGAAATAATCCATTCTATTTGATAGCTTTCTGGCATGAACTTGAGCGGCTGTCACAGCAACTTAAGAAGGGATTTGCTGTCAAAACTGAAATATTACGTATATCACCACCCGCACACGCTTACCCTCCAACTCTGCCATGTAAGCTGAGAGATGCTGTTTATCTCTGATGTCTGCTCGAATCTGTCTGCGTCACTTTAGCAGGAAAGTTTGAGAAACGAGTAAAAATTCTATACGTCATATAGATGCAGAATCAGCAGGCGTCCTTCTGTGCAGAAGCAATTAAAGGAGCATCTGGTGATTTAGCGTGTTTGAGCCCAATAAATACAACATGCATACATGTTACATTACTGACAACCATCTAAGTATAAAGCCAGAAATCTCTGTCTGTGGCACCAACGTCTCTAGAACTCCATCATGTATGAAGTTGAAATTCAGTAGGTTTATTGCTCAGGACCCATGGACGTGCAGACGTGCAGCTTCACGTGAAGTTGTTTGGATGAGCGGTTCTCAAATTGAACTGTGCTGGTAAAAAGTAGTCCGCGCAGCAGGATACGCTCTGGTCCAGTGGCACGGTCTGAACCCAACCCGTACAGCAAACAAAGCTAGCTCAGAGGACGTGCAGAACTAAATTATGACAGGCTGCGGCGCTCACCATAAAGTCCGGCCTGGTCCAAACACGCATGTTTTGAATGTTCACTGCAATAGTTTTCCAAAACAGAAACCAGAGCGGTAAATATTAGAATTGTTTTTCCTACCTTTCAGACTGTTATTGGTTTCAGTTCATGCTAGTACGCTATAAATATCAACTTGTAGAAACTTGAAACATGCTTGAGATAAATAATCCATCACAGCGAGCAAAACATCTTGTAACTTTTTTGTTGAAGTAACTTTATTTAAGCTGCAGCTGGAAGACGATGTGTGTCTCCGCCAGGAAATATAGTCCCAGGACAAGACGGCTTTTACAGAGAAATTAAAAATGACCATTGTTATGTCCCTGTCTAAGGGTGGAAACATGTAACTTAAACGTAAAAAGAAAGTTCTCACCCAGTCCTCAAACAGCCACTCACCAACAATTCTACATGCGACGTGAAATTTATTTCCAGTGATTAAATTTCCACATAACAAGGAAATAACAACTAACAAGGAACACCAAACCATTAACCCAGATACCATTTATAATATCTACAAATCACAACGACTTGTCTAAGTTCACAGAATACACTGTAATCCCAGATGTTGTTTTAACTCAAAGAAATTAGTTAATTGTACCAATTTAGTTAATTGTACCCAACGTATTACATTATATGACCTCATGATTTTGAGTGAGTTGTACTTTTTGGATATATATATATATATATATTTTTTTTNTATATATTTTTTTTTTTAATTCAGTTACAGTTTTTCAGTTGAATCAACTTAAGTAAGTTTAGTTTTGCCCGCTGCTAGTAGCAAAGCACAAACTTATTGCTTAAAATAGAATCTTGGTGATGGAGGGGCGGCATGCTGGCTCAGGGTTTAGCTCTGTTGCCTCACAGCAAGAAGGTCCTGGGTTCGAAGCCGACCGGTTCCTTTATGTTCTCCCCATGCTGAACATATGCTTTTTTGTTTGTTCAACAATGCATAAATTAACTCTTTTAGGGCGAGTTAACTATGCAATATTAGTTGATTGCACCTAAACATTTGAGGCTTTTCTACTGAGAATCCTAGATTCATTGAACATATACTTTTTTGTTTGTTCAACTATGCATAACTTTTTTAGAGTAACGAGTTAGCATGCTTTTTTTTTTTTAAGTTGAATGAACTTATCAGGGCTTACAGTGTAGATAGTAGACTTGAGACCCGGGTGGAGAACGTGGAGAAAGCTGCGAGCTGTCAGCCGAAGACTAACGGACATCCCAGATTTTTGAAATCCGCAGTCTTTCAGGAGCCAATCAGCACAAGCCACACCTTTTCTGCTAGCCAATCACCTGCCAGACAAATAAGCAGGCCAGACACACACACATGTACACATATAGTTAGTTTAGTTTAGTTTATTTACACATTAAAAAAAACAAAAAAGAATACCAAGCAAAATACAAAATGCAAAATTTTAAACATATAAATATGAAATTATAAATGAGAGAATATGTCGGAGAATATGCAAAAAAAACTCTGAAGGGGCTCGTACAAAGCAATTCTCTGGAATATGCATCTGAGCTACCTAAGTTAGTAAAACAGTCGTAAAAAAAAATAAGAAAAAGGAGAAATGACTGTTAAAAAAATAAGAAAACAGCAAAAAACAGATTTGAAGTCTTGTTAAATAATTAATAATTAGGTCTTGTTATATAATTATAATTGTTAATTATGTATACACATATACAAAAGCACCACAATATGACATCATGCTTTCTACATTTATACATACATGTTAGCAGGCAAAATATGGAATTTTAAGGTGAATGCATCACCTGAATATTTAATTTTGAAAGATTTAGGGATTTTGCAAAATAACAGTAAAACTAAAACATGTTCTTCTGTTTTGGAAAATGTCAGTAATATAACGTGTATGCGGATAGTATTTATATTTCAGGCTCTGCTGCTTCGTGTAATCTAAGAGCTGCTGTTATCGATGATCTCTGCTGGAATCCGTCGGTGTCACCTTAGCAAGAAAACAATTTAATGAGCAACTTGCAAGAATTCTATACATCAATCTCTCTATAAAGATAGAGACTGAATCAGCAAACGTCTTTCAGCGGAGCACCAGTTAAATTATCTTGTTTTTAATCAGTTGCTTGAAAAAAAAGAAAAGCTAATTAGAAGTACAATTTGGGCGTCCAACCGTAAAGAAAAAAGGGAAAACTGATCAGACGCCGCATTCAAACATTTTCCTGTTGTGAAGCTGACTGATCTAGGCCAACTTCAGCCAAGACAATATTGCACAGCAGGACACAAAGGACCAATAGGAGATCTGAGTAATTATCCACCGTGGCGCTGAGCTGCAGACGGCAAAACGTACAAAGCTGCAGAAAGCAGCGTCAGACATCGGGCTGAACATCCTATTACAGATGTTTTGTTGAATTAGGCTTACAAACACCTGCTGGAGGCTAAGCAGTAAATTCTAGCATTTCAACACCCCCCAATCCACTGGTACAGGTAATAACAATCACAACATTAATCTCAATAACGTTAGGCTAATGGAACGGCCGACCGTGCTGCAAACAGCACATTTTTCAGTTAAGAAACCACACAGAACAAATAAGGACAAAAGGCAGAGCGCCGCCGCCAAAATGATTTGAGCTCAGCAGCAATTATTAAAATAAGAGAGAGATCAATTAAGCTGTTCATCAAAAGGTACGAGCGGGCGTTTGACAGCAGGTATTGTAGCGTGGTAGAATGAAACGCTGACTCTGTCCTAGGATGCGTCACGTCGCAGCAAAACATCAGCACAGCATATTCAGCCACATATACATTCAGCAGAGATCGATAAAGGGCTGCTGCGTAGGTTTTGTAGCTGAAGGCTGAATGAGAATCTGTCGTCCGTGACTTTTCGCTCAGAGGACTCTGACGGCCCAGTGGTATTCATTAAAACCAGAACAAACCTCAGCGCATCTCACTCCTCCTCAATTAGCCCCAATACACGATGTCTTCCTGCTGACTTCTGAGGTTGTTAATTTCAGAGAAATCAGGTGAGGCGGCGACAGGTAACCAGGTTGATTCTCAGTCTCTTTATTCCCTGATGTGACTTTGTTAGACAGTATCTCATCTCGTTCCCATGCCAGAACTTTTAGCGTGCTGATTTCTGCACAAAATCCATATTAAATCAAAACCCAGTCAAAAGACAAATGATCTTTGAATATTAAATAATGTTTGTTTGTATTTTGTGACCATCAATAAAACTTGTAGGTATGAAGTACAGAGAAGTTTTACTCAAAAAGTTTGTGTCAAACAGGGATGAGTCGAGTACTCGGATGAAACGAGTATCCGTTATGGATAATGCACTTTTTACAAGCACGAGTACCATCCCAGTAAAATGTGTCACTATTCATACTTGTTAAAGGAAAAAAATCTGATTGGGTAGCTCTAGTGCTGTGTCACATGGTTTTGTGATCGTCCAGGCAGCCAATCACAGAGCTCCTCTCTACACAGAGCTGCTGCTCCACACACGACTCACAGCCACTCTGTCCACACTAGCATAGTAGCATCTATTAGCTATAGTTTAGCATAGTAGCATCTATTAGCTATGGTTTAGCATAGTAGCATCTATTAGCTATAGTTTAGCATAGTAGCATCTATTAGCTATAGTTTAGCATAGTAGCATCTATTAGCTATAGTTTAGCATAGTAGCATCTATTAGCTATAGTTTAGCATAGTAGCATCTATTAGCTATAGTTTAGCATAGTAGCATCTATTAGCTATAGTTTAGCATAGTAGCATCTATTAGCTATAGTTTAGCATAGTAGCATCTATTAGCTATAGTTTAGCATAGTAGCATCTATTAGCTATAGTTTAGCATAGTAGCATCTATTAGCTATAGTTTAGCATAGTAGCATCTATTAGCTATAGTTTAGCATAGTAGCATCTATTAGCTATAGTTTAGCATAGTAGCATCTATTAGCTATAGTTTAGCATAGTAGCATCTATTAGCTATAGTTTAGCATAGTAGCATCTATTAGCTATAGTTTAGCATAGTAGCATCTATTAGCTATAGTTTAGCATAGTAGCATCTATTAGCTATAGTTTAGCATAGTAGCATCTATTAGCTATAGTTTAGCATAGTAGCATCTATTAGCTATAGTTTAGCATAGTAGCATCTATTAGCTATAGTTTAGCATAGTAGCATCTATTAGCTATAGTTTAGCATAGTAGCATCTATTAGCTATAGTTTAGCATAGTAGCATCTATTAGCTATAGTTTAGCATAGTAGCATCTATTAGCTATAGTTTAGCATAGTAGCATCTATTAGCTATAGTTTAGCATAGTAGCATCTATTAGCTATAGTTGCTATTCTCAGATTCAGCTCAACATTATTCTCAGTCCACAGCTAAACACACATTCATTTACTGTGGACATTCACACACAAATACTCATACTAACGCACATTTCTACTAGCTTCTATGCTAACTAGCCAGTTAGCTAGTAATTCTTAACTCTCTGGGTTAAGCCCCACCCATCCGAGTACGGATACAGATAATTTAGTTGGTTGAACGGATACAGATACGGATAATGGATCATTTTAACAGTACTCGCTCATCCCGAGTGTCAAATCATAGCAACATCTGCCGGATTTTATTTGTCCCCTAAAAAAAACTGCAGTTGAAAAAAAAGAAGCTCGTTTGCTGTTAAGAGTTTGAAGGATTGAATCAAAAAGACACAAGAGTCAAGTGAAGAATTTTCTAGAATCAGTTTTGTCTAGAACTGTTTATATTTATGTTTTGACAGTTTTTCTAAATTTTCCCTGATTTTATTTATAATCAACAACGTTATAGACTCAGTATTTTCTCACAAATTTGGGGGATTTTTAAAAAGGATTTAGTCATGATTTTCACAGGATGAGTGTTCATGTTTGTTATAGAGCAGTTTTAGTATGCAGCAAATGGAAGCCAAATAAAATTGAAAAAATGACTTTAGACTCCAGAGGGTTACTATGAAAACTAAACTTACATGCTTCTCTCCAGCCCAGTGGGATTTTTTGTTTGTTTTGACTCTTATTTTTGCATTTCTTAAACTTATTTTCCTCTGCATGAATTTCCAAGTCTTAGCGTTGCTACATTAAATGTCAGCCGCCAAGCCAGAAGCAGTCGCTGATACTGGGTCATAAACATAACATAGCCTGTTAGATTTATCCTCTCAATGCACCATGATTCACCGACATGTCTGCTGAGGTGAGAATACAGGTACCTTCACGCGTAAATCCTGCCTCTAAAAACATTTGACATTTACCTGTAAAGACTGCGGCGCCACGAGCAAAGTCTCCACACTTACAAAGTCTCAAACATCCATTCTGTCTGAAAGATGTCAACAGCCGTGCACACTTCTCCAAATATCAGAGAAGGTGGTTAAACATTATCATCAAAGCACCATTAACCTTTAATAAAGTCATGCTACGTTTTCAACACAAAGCTGCTCAAACTCTACTTCCCACGAGCAGAGGTGTGTAGTAACACGTTCCATTTACTCCGTTACATTTACTTTAGTAACTTTTTTCACAAAATTGTACTTTACTGAGTAGTTTTATTGCAGGATACTTTTAAGTCATACTTGAGTATATTTATGAAGAAAAACATATACTTTTACTCCGTTACATTTGGTCGCACTCTTTGCATTACTTTTTTATTAATTGCGAGACATCGCTCCAACGCAACGAGTCAAAATTCTCCGCTTTCTCCACTGCCACACTGAAAGTGACTGCTCCACTGTGTGCGTGTGTGTGTGTGTGAGAGAGGTTTGGTCCAATCACATTCAGCGTCCTGTCATCTCCATGACAACAATGGGTTGACATGGCTTGATAGCTGGGCCAGCCGGTGCCTTTGCATATAATATAATATGAATTAAAATGAACTTAAACTAAGCAAACACGGTATTTTTCTTTCGTAATTTTCTTAGTACTTAGATGAAAAATGGATTCTAAAAAGAGAAAGGCTGGCGCGGAGAAACAGCGACAATTACAGAATTNAGATGAAAAATGGATTCTAAAAAGAGAAAGGCTGGCGCGGAGAAACAGCGACAATTACAGAATTATATCCCTCCCCACTGGTCCCAACAGCTACATAACGCATTGTGTCTTTGTCGACCTAAAAATGACATTTCAGCTTCTAAGAATCAACATGGAACTTGAGGAAACATGTAAGCTGCAACGTTAGCTACTTAACTAGCTGCTGCTGCTAACTCAAGTTTTCCTGTTCTATTGTGAGTAAATTCATGAAGCTAACCTAGCTAACTGTCTTGGGGCCAGAATTGTCATGATTTGTTATGTGGTAAATATCTGATTTATTACTGTCTACTGTTTCTTTATATGATATGATTTGGATTATATTAGAAGCTACATGTGGCTACGTAGCATTTTTTTCCCTCAGATGAGCCTTTATAGCTTGATTATTCCAAAGAATAAGCTTGATTAAAGTTACTCACTACTCAAGTAATCTTTTTAATAGATACTTTCTTACTCAAGTCATTATTTTGGTGAGTACTCTTACTCATACTTGAGTTACTATTATCATAAAGTAACAATACTTTTACTTGAGTACAGTTTCTGGCTACTTTACCACCTCTGCCCAGGACATTTTCTCTGGCCATGTTGTTGTGTCAACAGTAATTTGTTTGCGTTGCAGCAGTAATAAAGTTACAGAGCTGCTTTTGTTTAGAGAAACTAAATTTAAAGACTTTAAAGTGTTTCCTGAGGTGTTTTGTCGAGTCGTGCAGCGTTCTGAGGAAGGTGACGGCGATTTAACCCTCAGAGGGAACTGAGAGAGATTAATGGCGTGCTCCGTGCTGGGCTGGCCTCATCAATAGAGGCTCTCCGTCATCTTTTAATGGCTGTTGTTGATGTTGATGAGGGATAATTTCTGCACATAAAACAACCCACATGCTGATTATTTCACAGCTAATTATGTTTGGCTCATTTTTAATGTCTTTGTCGCAGTGGGTCGCATCCAGTCAAAGTGCCGAGGAGAACCTGAGCTTTTCTACCTCACAGCGAGCGTTGACCTGTGGTAAAAAGCCGAATTTATTTAGCGTCATGCTTTAAAAGCTTGGTTTGAATGTGCATGTCACAAGACAAAGGAAAAACAACAAATTTCACCAGATTGCTGCTTTTGTTGGACTTTCCAATTGTTTTAAAGCATTTATGCTTATTCCATGAGGTGTCATTAACATGAACGCAACACAGAGACGTTTGGTCTTTGTAAATGACTTAAATTAACTGGGTTAAAAGCTCCAAACTCAGCATGAACCACCTCAATTTACAGACAATACTGATGTGTCTTCCTGACTCCAACGGGATGTAGGGCAAAAACTTAGCTTCATAGTCTTTATAGCTTCTGGCCATAAATCTTTCAAAAATGGTCGTGCTTTCTTGCATGAAGCACATATGATCATCTCAGTCATCCAGGTGGTCAGATGTCTCAAAGGTTGAAGGTTGAAGTTGAGCTGAACTGGAAAAACAACGTAAAGATGTTTCGCTGTTCTTCTGAAAGGCTTCTAGACTTCTAACTCTAGCTGGAACAGGAAGCAGCATTTATTCCTAAAGGTCGACACGCCCATCAACGTGAGAGTTTTACCTCCTGTGGGATGTGGGCGTGGCTGCATCCAGGTACACTCTGTACTCAGACATACCTGAGGTAGCAGCTGGAGTTTCCAGACCAGAAATCTCCCAGATTGATCTTTCAATTCTATATACTTCCAGGAAGTCTGAAATCAGTTTCAATATTTTTGAGCATCTAACTATAAAGGCAGAAATCTCTGTCTGAGGCACCAACGTCTCTAGAATCCAGCATGTATGAAGCTGATATTCAGCAAGTTTATTGTTCAGGACCCATGGACGTGCAGCGTCACGTGTGAAGTTGTTTGGATGAGCAGTTCTCAAATTGAGCTGAGTCAGTAAAAAGTAGTCCGTGCTGCAGGATACGCTCCGGTCCAGCGCCACAGTCTCAACCCATACAGCAAACAAAGCTAGCTCATGAGGACATGCAGAACTAAACTATGGCAGGCTGTGACACTCACCATAAAGCCCAGCCCGTTCTGAACACATACGTTTTAAACGGGCGCTGCACTAGTTATTTAAATAATAGTTTGTCATATTTTGTCCTTCCAAACTTTTATCTTCCACTACATTAGCGCATTAACGCTGCATTAGCATTAACGCTGCATTAACGCTGCATTAGCGCGCTTAATTTATTAAATCCGGCCAAGCAAACTTTAGCAACCCTCGCGGTAGTTTGTGGTCCGAAGTCATTGATCCCCCCCGGCTAAAAACTGAAGGTTGGTCATCATCACAAATTCGGAGAAAAGGAAGAAAATATGCAAATAAATGATAATTGTGATATGCATTATCCAAAACTGCAACTCCATATCTGCTGATGCTGTATCAACTCAGAGAATATGAAGTCAACAAAAACTATAAACTTGTGTGTCTTATGTAAATATCGTTGCTCTTGGGAAGTCGTTTGTCTCCATATGCAGTACGCGGTTTCCGGTCAGGAAGCGGGATCGTTGGCGTGTTTGTTTCGGCACGCTGCTGAAGCTCGGGATGATTCCGCTCTCTGTGAATGAGCAGATACGGAGGCGAGTCTCGTATCTCCATCCTGACAGGCTCGACACACACCGGCCTNATGCACTCAGGCTCACACCTCCACTTGTGGAGACCCAGTGCTTGCCTTTTTATTTAAATGCGATAAATATTTAATTTGTGAACGTGTTGTGAAAGATCACACGAGCATGCACAAAGGACCCTCAGCTGAATATGCAACACTCTGATAAATATTTCAGCTCTCCATTTCCCCAACCCCCCCATTGACTCACCAGGAACCTCAAGCCTATCCTTTTGAGAATTAAACATGTTTCCCTGCAATATTTTTTTTTTTTTAAACAGGCCGTGCCTTGCCGAATCGTTGGTTTGAAGAGGTTTCTGATCTGGTGTCCATTTAAAGATGCTCGGTTCAATGACATAATTCATCTTCTGCGCTCCTCTCATGTAGGTTAGTAGCACAAGTCTAATAAGACCAATAATCCTCCACTAACATAATATTCCCTCCTGCCTTTCAGCACCTATAAATAGTATCACACAGACTGCAAGCTGTGTTTCTCTCTCTCTCTATCTCTCTCTCTCTCTCTGTCTCTCTCACACACACATAAAACACACACTCCAATAGCATTACAACACTGGCAGCATTTAACAATAAAGTGCACAAAATTAAACCGAGTTAACAAGTTATTACTGAATAACTATGAATCAACAAGTTCGATTACTAACCAGAACAATAGAGAATCTGTTAACAAACTAGTGTAATTAGTGCCGAGATATCTGTGAATATTGATGACTTAATTAATTGTTCATGATTAAAGAACCATACCGGTGGTTTTGCGTGTTTGAGCCCAATAAATACTACACGTTACTTTACTGACATTTTCCAAAATACAGTATAAAGCCATATTTTAATCTTTGGTTATTCTTCCAAATCCTCTGATCTTTCAAAATCAAATGTTTGCCCACCTTAAATTTAGTATTTCGCCTGTTTGCATGTAGACGGCACAATCGTTTTAACCCTGTACTACCTAAGGTGTTTTTGAGAAATTTCCGCCTAAATGTCGTACCCACAACTAAAGGCTTATTACTCTGAACATATGATAAAGGAGTCTTTTACTTTGTACTGATTGACAGAGAATCTTTTAAATGATCAGGAAAATGTTTTGGCTTCAACTTTAGAGATTCTCAGGTTTAACAATGACAGTAAAACACTAAAAAAAAAAAAAAAGGCGAACAGAGGGTTTTATTTCAAGTTATACATTTTTCAAAATGTTTATTTCANTTATGGCGTTTGGCATCGTTGCTGTGATTATAAAAGTTACATCGGGGACGTGAGCCGTCACTGGACGTTTAGCTCATTTTATGCACAGGGAATCCATGCCCATTGCCATGGCAACAAAAGCTGATAGGGCCACCAACCCATCAATCAAATCCTCTGCTAGTCTGCTAACCAATCACAGAGAGGGACTTTAAAATTTAATCCACCCTCAAAAGTTACATCATCAAGAAGCGATGAAGCTATGCTTTAGCTCGGAGGCTATCTGGTGCTTCAGTTACATTTATCTTGGGATCACATATCATAAAATGTCAGGTGATCATTTTTGGGCTCATTCTGTTCAGGAGAAGGTAAGCTTTCCGTAGATATTCATATATCTCCATTTTATTGAGAAATGGCGATTATAAAACATCATGGACACAGGTGGACTACATCTTGTATAGACGATGTAATCTGAAGGAGATCAGTGACTGCAAAGTAGTG
>VXCM01002528.1:3869-29297 GCA_014773175.1 Lucifuga dentata
GGGGGGGGGGGGGGGGGGGGGGGGGGGGGGGGGGGGGCTAATGTGCAAACTTGTTTCTGTCCTCTACGGCTCGCCCATCATTTATTCAGCAGCTCAGTGCTCGAGACGGGCCACTCGCATTTGCTTGATACTCAATTATACATTAGTGTACATCACTTGGCAATCTGTTCATATCAATTTAATTGGATTTTAATATTGCCTCTGATCTTGTTGTCCAATTAACAGTGCTGGCTGGCAATAAAGCAGAACCACACACTATGTGACACCTTTGATCCCCGCCATATGGAGCCCTTCCATTGATTACCGGCACCGCCACTGAATTTCACTCCCTCAATATGGCCTGTGATGAATGGAGGTGGAGGGACGGGGAGGAGGGTGTGAAGGGGTGTAGGGTGGGAGGTGTGCATGNCCCCCAACCACCACTGATGTGATAAAAATTTCACTTCGGCGCGCAACTTCATTTATTCTGTTGACATTTGCCTCTGATTAAAAACAATAAAGAGCGAGAGAGAGACAGAGAGAGAGAGAGAGAGAGAGAGAGAGAGAGAGAGAGTAGTGCGACTCTGCCCTGAATAGCATATGCAAATGTAACCCTGGGCATCTATCTTGTTGATGCCAATGGGACTGACTGAAGGACTGACTGACTGGCACACTGGCAATGCCTTGACAAAGACAACATGCTTTAAAGCGACACACACCTCTTTTCCATTTCTGGCCTCTCTCTTTTCTCACTCTGTTCCTTTGTCCTTTGTTCCCATCCTTCTGTTTCCCATCTCTTTCCTCCCCTCCTCCTCCTTGCTTCCTCTTTACCTTTTCCCCTCTCGCCGTGAGGGATTCGTGGTGTGTGTTGGCATTCGTAGCACAACAGTCAGCAAGGAAGGAGGAAGAAGAAAAAGGGAAAGCACAATGATTGTACATTATTCTTTCTTTTCATAAAGATTAAGCAGTGATGATGAATAAAGGAGGAGGAGGGCAGCATTATTATTATTTTTTTTTTATGGAGACTTAGATGACTTCTAAAAGTGCCAAAAATGAAAGCTGCATGCAAAAGTATAAAGAGGAAATGGTCGGTATACAAGCTGTAGTCATAAAAACAGTGGTTCCAGCAAAAAGTTGGAAGTAGTTGTGAAATCGTACACCAATCTCTTCATGTCAAGCATATGTGTGTGTGAGTGTGTGTGTGTGTGTGTGTGTGTGTGTGTGTGTGTGTGTGTGAGGTAGAGGGGGAATGCAGAGGCAAAATTTGGGGGTAACTGCATGGAACAAGCGAATGGGGTGGTTGTTTAGAGCCTGTGGTTTTGCTTACCAAAGACATCTGAAAAGGTTTTTGGAGGATTGTGCATGAGTGTGTATGGGTGTATGTGTGTGTGTGTGTGTGTGTGCACGTGCATGCATGTATGTGTGTGTACGTGACTGTGTTCCTGAGATGACAAAAGATTACTTCTGTACATGTGTATGTTTGTAAGCTTGAATATACTGTATGTGTCACTGTGTGTTTGCATGACTACTGTACATACAGTGGTGTGTGTGTGAGAGAGAGAGAGAGAGAGAGAGAGAGAGAGAGAGAGAGAGAGATGCCTGGGGCACTGTAAAGGAGCTGATATGTGGTCAAGTGGTCAAGGGCTCTATGGAGTTGACTGCTCAGGGCTATTGATCAGCTAACCCACATCACTGCACTATAACAAGGATGTGTACACTTAACATCTATCTATCTATCTATCTATCTATCTATCTATCTATCTATCTATCTATGTATCTATCCATCCATCCATCCATCCATCCATCCATCCATCCATATTGTATTCATATGATACACACACAGTAAACAACATGCCACACACACATTGGAAATTACTGCACCTCACCTAGTTTTGAGACTCAAAAGGGACTACACCTGTTATCTGTTGCTGCTGTGTTCCAGTTACAGTGGGAAGTCAGAATTTCTGACTTCAGACATCAAACCGTTCCAGCCAAATGTGTCTGAAAAAGCATGGCTGAGTACCAATAAATACTGTAAGATTAAATAAACTTTGTAATAAATGCTAACTAAAGTACAGTTAGATTACAGGACAGTATGGTTGGATTGTGTTACAATGATATTAATCACAGTGGGTATTAAATATTGTGTAGACAAGTAAACATTCTGAAATTATTTACAGTTATGCATCAATGGCAAACAGTTATTGTACACTATAGATAGTTAACTTGGTGATATATTTTGACCTTTTTATTTCAATGTCAAAAATATTTTATTCGCCTGTTAGCTGATCATTTACATTCATAAAGCTCGCTTTCACGGGCGCTGCCACGTTGAGTGATGTCATACTCGCGAAGTTGAGATAGATAATTTTGGTCAGTTTCCCATTCGGAGCTCCGACTTCAAGTGCTGTTCCAACGCATTTTACCAAGTAGGAGGTGGGAAAAATCCAAGTAATTGGAATGCAGCATAAATCTGTGTCATTCTCTCTCTCTCTCTCTCTCTCTCTCTCTCTCTCTGTCCCTGTTTAAAGNAAATCTGTGTCATTCTCTCTCTCTCTCTCTCTCTCTCTGTCCCTGTTTAAAGCACCACTGAGTGCAGGTCTATCATTAGAATAATTAATTGTTCAACCAAGTGGCTTTTTCAGAAGGAGGCACTCGGGCAGAAGGAACAAGCCAGCGGATAGTGAGGAGGAGGGTGAAGTGGAACGCAAGGCCACAAAACACAAACAGGTTTGGCTGTCATTAGCCTGAGCAGCCGTGAAAAAGAAGAACCAAGGGAAAAAATCATTCTGTCTCTTAATGTATGTATGATCTCTTGGTTTTATGATTAATAAAATGACAACACTCATCTTTTGACAAATTTGGGATAAAGTCAAAATGCAAAAAAATAAGATTCATAGAGAATTCATAAAAAATCACATTAACTACACAGCTTCACACTAAGGCTACGTTCACGTTACAGATCTTAATGCTTAATTCAGATATTTTTTTTTAGTCAGATCTGATCTTTTTGTCTTGAAGGATTACATTCATGTTTGTAGGTGACCCATATGTGACACTGGAGTGAACACAGCCCTGCCCTAAAAGGCCACACATGCACACATGTAAGTAGAAAACATGATCTCCATGTGCTCATGAAAAAAAACCCAAAACAAAACAAAAAAACAAAACACAAAAAACACCAAACACTAAAAATGGAACCCCTCTCAGCCAATTTATAAAAAAAAAAAAAAAAAAAAAAAAAAAAAANAACTGCTTGGTTCCAATATCTTCCTCTAATTTAGCTTGCATGGAAGCTTCTCCAAATATATCTCTAACAAATTTTGAACTTCCTCATCTCTCCACTAACCCCTTTGTGGTGTTGTAGCTGCCCTCTTATATTTATTTTTACTGGGCTACAAGGTGCCAAAACTGAATGATGATGACAGTGATATCCACCAGAGAAGTGAGATGTAAAAATGACATGAGTTCTGATCTGACCGTCAGAGATTAAATATGAATCAAATTCACAACCACATATGCAAGTGGCCCGAAATCTAATATGAAAAAAATCACATTTGGATTGCTCAAAAAAAAAAAAAAAAAAAAAAAAAATCTGATCTGGGCTACTTTGGCCTGTATTGGGAATGTAGCAAATATAAGCGATGACAAAGGAAACCTAAATTCTCTGATTTAGAGCTCTTCATTTTGAGATACAGACACTAAGAGAAGAGACAGGTCCACAAACTACTGAGAGTCATGGTACAGGGGGAATTGGAGGGTTGTGTGTGTGAAAGAGAAAAAGTTATATGCCACACCATTACTTTTACTTTGGGCAATTAGCTCGACAGTGATGGTGTTAGATAGATAGATAGATAGATAGATAGATAGATAGATAGATAGATAGATAGATAGATAACTTTATTGTCATTCAAGGACACGTAAAAAACAGTGCACTAGAACGAAATTTCGTTGCATTGACTCTCAAAATAGCAGTTAAAAAATACAATTTGTCAAACATAAAAAGTGCTTGTGTGCATACACTTAACAAATCTACAATAATATATGTAAAATTTTAAAATCAATAAATAGTTCTAGCAGCGGTTTTTGTGCATTTCATTGTCTATGTGGGTGTTTGGCTTTCTTTTACTGAGAGTTCAGTAGTCTTATGGCCTGGGGGATAAAACTGTTGCAGAATCTGGCTGTTCTGCTCCTCACACTGCGAAACCTCCTGCCAGAGTTGAGCAGTGAGAACAGTCCATGGTGTGGATGTGTGGAGTCTCTGATGATGTTATTGGCTCTTGTCAGACAGCGTTTGCGTCCGATGTCCAGGATGGAGGGAAGAGAAGTCCCAATAATTTTCTCCGCCGTTCTCACCACTCTCTGAAGGCACTTCCAGTCCGCAGCTGTGCAGCTGCCACACCACACAGAGATGCAGTTGGTCATTATAGACTCAATAGTGCTCCTATAAAAGGTGGTGAGGATGGGAGGGGGTAGGTGTGATCTTCTCATCCTGCGGAGGAAGTGCAAACGCTGCTGTGCTTTCTTAACCAGAGATCCCGTGTTTTTTGTCCAAGTTAAGGTGTCTGTTATGTGCACTCCCAAGAACTTTGTGCTCTCCACCACCTCCACTGCTGAGTTGTTGATATGCAGTGGAGTGTGACTGGGCTGCTTCTTTCTGAAGTCGACGATGATCTCCTTTGTTTTGTCGACATGTTCCCTGTTTCTGCCATGTTTTGTGGTTTAGCCTGAAAAGATGGTGCGTTTTTTTCTCTAAAAAGATGGGCCCTCGTCCAAGAAGCAGGTTTGCAATGTGGATTATGTGGATAAATTTACTGAGTGGAAAGGAGTGACGGCTTCAGCTCCTCAAAGAATAGAAATGACATGTTAGTGTGTCTATGAACCTTATAGTTATGTCCTTTTCCATGCTGATATTCTAATATTTTTTCTTTGATGTAAGAAAAATACACCAATTTTTGGTGTATTTTGGTACACCATTACATTGTTAAATCCTTTATTTGTTGCTTTGTCATAGTGTTTGTGTGTTAAATAACTTTTTCAGACCCTCAGACAATGATGATGTCAGCAAAATATTTCATACTTATTTGTTATGAATATAAGAATTATTAATTTATGTATGGGGCTGTGTTACTGCTACTGTATACTGGGGATGCTACATCAGAATTGTTGTCAGTGGTTGGTGACAGTATACAGACCATAAGCAAATGCTATTCATGCTGCATTCAGTTCACTGTGTGATCCTTTGAGCACTGTCATGGCCGTATTTGTGACAGAACACACAATATGACAGCCCATATACATGGCTTTAAACAGCAACAAATAATCTGGAACATTACCCATACTCTCCTATAAAGTCCATATATAGACATTTAGTTTTTTTTGACCATGCACATTCATTCTCACAGCTCACTACTGCCAATCTATACCCTTCTTTATCACTGAATTGCTCTTTAAACCTCCCTTTCAGGGCTCAAAATTAGCTCTAACAACTACATTTTCTCTGTGGCTGCAAAGTCTGTCAATCTCCAAGTTGCTCTGGCAACAATCCAATCTGTGCTCAGTCTTTTCGCCTGCAAAAAGAATTTTATTTGCAAGTACACTCCACTCCAAGTTCATTCACTGTCAATGCCAGAACATTTTAAAGAAAATTACTATCTTATCATTCTAATAAAATACATAATAATGCCATTGTTACTGTGGGGTTAAACTGAAACAATCTAAACTTTTGTGTCTTTATGTTTTAAATATTTTTCATCCTATGCTGGAATGCTTTCACTTCATTCACCATCTCCCACTGCAGCTCAGACACCTACAAATTACTACTATATAAAACTATATTACAACTCTGAATCTAAAGTGCATTCCCAGTTATATAATTATTTCCTCATTACATTCATTGACAACATTTTTAAACAAAGCAGGACATTCTTATTCAGTAAAAGAAAATGTTGGGGGTGTGGGGATGTGAAAAATTGGCTTAATCTTTTACACCTATATGTAAAATATGGACATTGTTTAGTAAAAATAGGTAAAAATCTAAATAACAGATTCCTTAATTCTATTGCTTTAAAGTGTTTCACCAAGTATTGGGCAAGAGCTGTCATATAAATTGAATTGAATGGCAATATATGATATTGTAACCCTAACCCTAACCCTATCCCTAGCTCAGGAAGTTGATTTAAAATGATAGAGCAGAAGGATACTCAGGCTTTACAAATCAATACAGATTTCTGATTGATTGTGTTACATATTCCGTTTGCCTTGTCATAACTGCTGCCAAATAGGTTCAACACACAAAATCTGCGGTTATTTTGAAAATGGGGTTGCACTGATATAAACACATTATTGTAATGCGCTTTAAACTGCCTCATCTGAGTCACACAGACTTTGGTTGGGGAGTGGAGAGCGCGGGGGTGNGGGTGTGGGACAGATATGTGGATGATGCGTGGGTGGGAGGGGGAAGTCATCCTTTCTTATCTGCCGTGTCGCCAAATCGATAACTAGGACATCTAGATAAGGTCTCGCAAGCCTTGTGCACACACAGTTATCCCACTGAAGGACACAAACACACATACGTGCGCACACACACATTCACAGACTCAAACACATGCACATGCAGACATCATTACATGGACACACACACATCATCATCATCACATGAACATACAGCACAAGCACAGATATGCACGTGCTACCCACAAAGACGCAGCTTCAGAGATGGTGAGTTATTTCCTATGTATGCACACTATGTTGACATACATACACTCACTCAGTACATCACAGACACTTAAGCACACTTCATGCACACTCCCACATACACTACCCCTTTTCCCACTACACAATTCTAAAGCACCCTTCCAGCAGCGTGGTGGTAAACATTTCTGATAGATTTCAGTGCAGTTCCACCCACCCTGCCTATCACTTTGCCATGAAATTTGTTGGTAAGTGGTGGTGTTTTACAGTTGATCGGCTCGTGACTATTTCCTCTGGTGGAGGGCACATCTGCTTTCTCCATCCAGGCTCCAACTGTTTGAGCCCCTGAAGGCAGCGTTAAATTAGGGAACACTACAGCTTTATACAATGTTATGCTGCAGCTTTAATCTGGCTCTAAATTGACCTCAAGACACGTGTCCACTTTGTTACTCTCTGTACACTATATCTCTGTATGGTTTCTTAAAATTAAGTTCATTTGGTCTTTTATGTATGAAAATGAATGGATGAATGGTCTTTTATGTCATATATTTACAGTATATACCTATGTAGTTTGGAAATTGGTTTAAAACCTGTGAAGTATTTGAATGAAAACCTAAATTATGCCAAATATATTGCAGACACTCCAACTGGATGTTAGCGGTATACAACTCTGGCTGAAAATGTGTATGAAATGTGTAGAAAGCGTTTGTGCATGAAGCTGAAAATTAAAATATAGTTACACGCACACACAGATCAACACTCAACCCCTATGAATGTGTATCTTTCAGCATTACTGTTTATAGCAAGGAGTATATATATATCGATTATATCCCACATGCATATCTGGTCATGATGTTTTAATCTCATTTTGATCGTGCTAAAGCCACATCTCAGAGGAGTTTTATTTGATCTTATTCTGGAATTCAGAACAACTCTTTCTCTCTCTTTACCTCTTCCATTTCTCTTTGCACTCATTTCATGTCTTCTCTTCTTTCTGCATAATGTGGTGTGTATGTTTGCAGCTGTACATACTGTATGTGCACTGGTAAATGTGTGTGTGAATGTGCTCGCTCTGACTTCTATGAGTGTGTGTGTGTGTGTGTGTGTGTGTGTGTGTGTGCATAGCTGGATGACTGGCCAAGGTCTTTGAACACTAAGACCTGGATGAAGGATTGAAAGGCCCCTTGAAGCCCCCTGAAACCCCCTTCAGCCAGCACTGACACCCTCCAGGGGCCAAGGAACCAGGGAAGGGAGATCAAAAATGGAGAGAAGAGGCTAAGAGGTCAGTATGAAGCAAAAGATCCGAGGAGCATCTACAGTCCAAGGAAGTACTTGTGGTCTCTGCAGAATTTCTAGAAGGGTCAGCGCAGAAGGCAAAAATGGCATCAAAACCAGGAGAACTATGCTGCTGTAAACTATGGACTAAAACATCACCCTGAGGTGCTATGCCAAGCTGACTGGCAACCAGTTTTGGTGATGCTTCTCTGATGCTCTGATACGATTGGTATAATACAACAGATATGCTCAAAATTTTTTTAGATGCCTGCTGTATTCCTAAATCTTGCAGTTGAACTCATTTGCTCATTTCTGTAGTGTTTTTTCTGGAAGGTATTGTGTAAACAGAAAACTTGCGGTGAAGTAAGAGTTAAGTAAAGACAACATGAGATTCTTTCAGTACTTCTCATTTGCCTTCACCTCTCCTCAAAGTATCTTATTAAGCTGCAACTGTTTAAAAGCCTCTTCAAATTGCCTCCCACTCACTACTTTACAATTCAACTAGAAACAATTAAACAAACGAGTAGCTTTAGCCATGACATAGAAACAATGAAGCACTGTGATGGCGATCAATAGCATGTCTGCGATTCACCACTCGGGGTCGGTGAACTTCGCAGCCCACTGTGTAGGCTAATGGTCATTGAATGCTGGTCTGAATTAATTCCTGGCTGAATCCTCTGGTAATAATCTTTAATTCCTGCACCGACACTTTCCGCAATTAGTCTGCCCTCTCCCCATCCATCACTCACCAAAAACGGCACCTGGGGCAGATGGGAAAAAAACAGTCTAAGATCATTTCTCTTTTAATTATTCATCCATTATTCCAGTAAACAGATGCACAATTTGTTAGCGCTGATGAATATTTTGTCTGTAATCGGTGGACCCTCGTATTCTCTAGATTTTCCTCATCGCTCCTTCTTTCTCTCTTACAACCTTCATCACTCCAGTGTAGAGCAGCTGAAGACACATATGGGCATTGATTTTTGCCCAGAGCCATGTGGGCTGAACTCAAAGAGAGCTTGTCAGAAGAGTCGGCAAGATGGAGAGAGAGAATGAGAGAATGAGAGAATGAGGGAGAGGGAGAGAGAGAGAGAGAGAGAGAGAGAGAGAGAGGATGGAGGAAGGACAAAAATCTCCCCAAAAGACCATATGACAAAACCAAGGTGTGACCCTCATCACCTTTGACATTTCAGAACTTTGAGAGGAAAGAGACACTGACATAACAGTGAAACAAAAGAAAACAGAGAAATAACAAAAGAAAGAAGCTGCTTTCATTTCCCCACTTTGTGCTTACCTTTTCTACATTTTCAACAAACAAATTAATGCCCACTTCGAGTGTGTCCGTTGGGCCACAATCTGTCGGTGGGCTTTGATGTGCTCATTGCAGCCTCCTCTGAAGTCCTGTACGCCGAGTTCCTCTAACAAAGGGAATAAAATAGAAGGATAAAGAACGAGGAGAGAGAAGGGCCTGTTTTTGTATTTGGCAAGCTGCTGCTTGTATTCCTAGCGGACATTCTGCCTTCAAGCTCTCCTTCCTCCTGCTCCCGATCTCTCCTTTTTCTTCCTCTTGAGTGCTGGTACTTGTTGGAAGGTACAGACTCGGAGAAACTTAATGATCAAACAGGTAAATCTAATTTTTGTTTGATGTTTATGTATTTTCTTTTTCCCCACAGCATTCTACCCAAGACCCCACTCAGGTTTGATGCATCTCCAAATATAAGTGCCAACATTTAGCTCTGTCAAACTTAGAAACAGGTGTAGAAACTCATACACAAAGCACTGAGCATAATTTTGCCAGGGACAAAATACCTTGCATTTGTTGTTGTACTTTTCTTTTCTTTTTTTAAACTCGATAACAGGCCAAATGCATCACATTAAGGTGATCATAATCATAAAGTTTTCTAACTTCTTTTCTAGCACATTTTAATTCTTTTTTTTTTTCACTTGTCACAAATGATCACATAACAATGTAAAGAATCACAAACTGTGCTGCAGATGTCTTTTAGAAAATCATCACCCCCCCCCCCCNCCCCCCCCCATTATGATCTGCAAGATTGTGGTGGAAATGCCTTTTTAATAAAGAGCCCGAGTCTAACTTTTTCTATAAATATATATATATATATATTGCTGTCTTATTCTTTCTGTACTATCACAGCTGTGATCTCACAGCTGGATGAATACTTTTTAGGGGTATCTATAGAAAGTGGCTAACATAGAAATAAAGCATTGGTTAATTTATTAATATTTATTAATAAGGCTGCAGATGATCTAAACATAACAAAAAATACTGCAATGTAAAAACAATAAATAAATAAAAAAAAATAGAAAAAAAAAAGCTTCATCCTCAGCCTNCAATGTAAAAAAAATAAATAAATAAAAAAAAATAGAAAAAAAAAAGCTTCATCCTCAGCCTTAAAAGACACCAATGATTTTGGACATGTTATTGCACTATACTGACACCTGTTGACATGAATAATGAAATTATTAATCTGGTTAGTTAATTACGATTTGGTAAACTGTTTGTTGTTTAACAGAAAACACTCAAATGCAGCATCTCAGAACCATCAAAAATCCATCATAAATTGGCCACATCACTGTTCACTCTTGCTGCTCTAATTTTTTTCCAGATATATATTTATCTATATACAGTATATATTTATATATACATATTTTTTTGCTGCAACTGGTTTACAAGCTCCTTTTGTGTCAGTAAGTAACAGCAGAGATTTTTGCCTTGAAATGACCCTAACAGACAGCGCTTCCACCCAGGTGGTCTACCACCCCAAACAAGCGCTAAACAACTTTAGGTTCGACATGGTTAAGGTTAAGGTCATAGCCATGGTTGAGGTTATTGTCTGTCAATCAAGGAAGACAGGCTCTTATGCAGCCTGAGAACAAGGTCTGCATGGGAGGCTGAATTCAGGGCAAAAAGGCCCCCTAAATGCTGAAAAACAAAACAGAAGGAACTGCATTTTGAGGTCTCAACATTGTTATTTAATGCACTGTAACTATTCTTTCTCAAATTTACTATTGTACCTTTTTTTTTCTTTTTTTTTTTTTCTTTTTTGGCCAAATTAAACTCATAGTAATTCCTTAATAGAATCACTTGTAACTAACAGAATAAAATGAACACACTGTGCACTTCTTCACAGCTGGATTTGTGTTGTTACTAGGAAATCTGAAATCAATTATAGTCCTCAATCTGAGAGACACATATACATCCCTTGTTTCACATCAAAGGTGTGTCTGTGTTTTCTGTGTTGTGTAAGCCTTCTTTCATTCTGTACATTTGAACTTCGGGCACCAAGGCCCAGTTATGGCTGATAGTGACAACAAACAAAGAGCAATCTCTATCTCCTAGATCATTACGCAACCGACTCCGGGAGAGGCATGGTACAGAAATAGCCAAAGGGCAAGGTGGACAGCCCTTCGTCAAGCTCATCTTTCACCGAGCCTGACCTGCATGCTGACACACAGGTCTACATGCACACACACACACACACACACACAGAGAGAGAGACAAACAGAGAGCATTACAGATGCTTCATATACAGGCTTACAAGCCCTCAGAGCAATGGATATTTACAATATTTAATGCAAATACAAAGTCAGTGTTGGTTGACATTTATGAAAGCCTCTCAACATTTCCATCTTTAGCCTTATGAAACACTTTTCAAACTACAGTGATAAGCTTAAAAGTACAATGAGGTCAAACTAAGAATGAAGCTGTTGTTTTCGATCCTCAAAAGTTTGCAGATAAGCTATTTCATTGGTCAGTAATGATATGGATGTACGCGCTGTTACGACCCTATGGTCGTATTTTGGTTATATTTTTGTGTTTATGTATTTGTGCCTTTGTATTGTTCGGTTTTCCTTCCACTTGTGTGTTGAGGGCCGTACCTGTGCGTCTGTGTACATGTGTGTGTTGTGTGTGCATGCAGGTGGCGTCCCTGATTGGATCAGTGGAAGAAGGTGTCGTGTGTGGATTGGTCTGTGGAGCCCACGCTTGGAGGATGTCGCCTATGTGGATTGGCTAATGAACATCATGCTGGGATTCCCTGCCTCGTCCGCTCCCAACCAACACTACTTTGTGTGTTATGTGTTTGTGTTATTTTGTGTTATTCTGATCATCATTCCATTCGGTCTTGTAGCGCTGGCACTTGGTGGTCCTCGCGAGGATCCTTTGTGTACGTCCATTCGGACTCTGTGTTTTTGTGTCAGGCTGCTACTTGTGTTTCTGTTAACCCAGATCCTTCTGCTAGCTGTCAGTTGTCATTATTCCCATTTGATTTGTAGCAGTGGCTACTTTGTGTTCAGTTAACCCGGTTTTCGTACGCTAGCTTTTCTGTTCTGTGTGTGTGTGTTATTTCCATATTCTATCTGTTGTATATACTTGTAAATAAAATTGTTATTTATTTTACGGAAATAACTTCTGTTGTGGCCTTTGGAGTGGGGTGGTTGGGGAGATTCCGAACACATGTTGCGGCCCAGTTCCCTAGGCTGGGTCGTAACAGCACAAAGATACCTGCTTGCAGGGTTTCCAGCTTAACAAATCCAACAAAGCAATACAAACAGGCAAACAAGCATGCAGTGATGTCTAACTGCATGTCCACGCACACATAAGCCGATATGTTTAAACTCATTTTGTTAAGAGTTATTCATTTGTTTATTAGGCAATGCCCATGGTCAACAAGAGCCCAGCCGTCAAAGGCTTTGCCCCAATACCACAAAGCCATCACAGTGAAATAAAGCAAAGTTTCTTACTTCTCGTTCTCTTCCTCACACTGCCATCTCTTATTACTTCCCTCAGGGGTCTTCTATGAAATTAAAATAAAGTGAATGAGCTTCCCCTTTGAAGAATGGACAGATAGAGAGAAAGGGCTAAAAAGGCAAAATGAGAAAGCGAGAAGGGGGAGGAGTGAGCAGTCGGGGGCCTCGTGGAAAATGGGTGAGTAAGGAACAGTATGTGTGAGAGAGAGAAGGGGCGAGAGATTTAAGGAGCTGGGGGGCAAGCGATGGGAGTGCAATTAAAAGTGCACACACTGGCAGAAATCTGGGTGCTTTCAAGGCAGAGTAGCCGCAGACCTCTTGAGGGAACTCATCACACTAAGGCAGCGTGTTTGAAGATGTGGTGGGCTCTGCTAACTGATGGTTTAAACAGTCCAGGAGGTACTGCAGCCCTCTATTAGGCCTCTCTGAACCCTTTACTTTTCTTTCTTTTCCTGTCTTTCTTGATGGCTCGATTGCTTGCTTAATAGGTGATGCCATGCAAAAGTGTATTGATTATGTAATCATAGATACAAAAGTGAAATAAGCCAATGAGAGCCAAATTTACAGTGAGTGAGTTGATTGTTGTTGAATGCTGCAAATTAGAGGTCCTGAGATCAGCAGGATAGCCTTCATTATATTGTTAAAGGAAAATTTGGTGAGACATTGGGTCACAGGAACTTGACACTCCAGTCCATGATGCAAATATGCGCAATCAGACCCAATTTCTAAATCACCTATTTTGACGTTCAAAAGGAAGATGAATAAATTTGCATGTGCTATGGTTCTTGCTTGATTGTCTAGCAGAAACATATTCAACACTGATCAACCAAAAAAATCTGTCAATCTGTGTGCACTGTATCAGTTTGGATTTACTATAAATCTTAATGTGCCCTAAACCATGTTCACTAACAAGGTGGGTTGGGCTTGACTTTTCATACAGGATAACCTCCAAAGTAGCCACAAAGCGATGACATTGTTTCTGATGTCTCAGCCTCAACAATAGCAAAATCCATCCATCCATTCATCCATCCATCCATCTATCCATCCATCCATTTTCTGTACCTGCAGCATATAGCAGCATTTTTGAAGTAAAGTAGGGGCTTTTTTTGACCTTTTTTTTTTTTTTTTTTNTTTTTTTTTTTTTTTTGGAAAACTCACAGTGGTGCTTTGGACCATCACAGTGCCACCATCTGAAAGTCACTTATATGGTTAAAATACATTTGCTTGACAAGAACCTATTGCCATAGTTGTTGGGACTCTGAAATGGCATGTCAGGAAAAAAAAAAAAACAGAGTCAGTTTGACTGCATGGAAAAGTAAGCCCAAACTACAATGTTAGAGAACATTGTTGGCTAGCAGGTATACCCAAATGTGTCCTTGAAGAAAATATATTAGTTTATATATATTATATTATATATTACCCAGTTAAACCCGAATTCAAACAAAAGGGAGGAAAGATTTTTTTCTCTTGTAAACTAAAATTACTTATTTGTTTCTCTGCTTTTGACCTTACCAAACCTGTTTTTCTCCGTTTACTCTTTACAATGTGTTGTGTTTGTATGTGTGTATAGAAAATAGAACACATGTACTTTCAGATGTCACATGACAGCGCTAATAGAGACAACGGAAATGTAGAGCAGAGTATGGGTGTGTTACAGAGACATGAATGAAGTGTGTGTAATGCAGTATCTACGGGTCGTTCTCTCCTTTCCTCACCTTGTAGAAGAGATAATATAGAGTAATGGATCACAGAATTGATGTGTCTAATTGCATCCCTTTCTACTCTATTCTGTAATGGCAAGCTGTTTTCAGGGCAAACCTCAGCCACTGGGAGTGTCAAACACTATAGAGCTTTATGTGAAACATAAACATGCTTACATTAAAAGACACAGACCCATTTTCTACACGAGTATGTAAGGCAATATGTCTGGTTTATTACACTTGAAAAAACATGACTGAGTGGGTGTTTATTCAAAGCACCTTGCAGTTACTTTAACTCAGATATTTTAGCATGGGGGAGTTGAACCTCACATCTGTAGAAATGACATTCTATGGCTTCAACAATACATTGAAAAATACGAAATGGAGATGAGAAGGAAAAGACACAATCAGCTAGATCAAGAGAAGAAAGAAAGACAGGAAAAGAGAGTATAGATGGGAAACAGGAAAGGAAGAGAGAAACTGCTTGGGGAGAAGGGAGGTAAGAGAAGAGTGGATAGGGGAGAAAATGAACAATGCAAGCGAGCAGAGGAAGAGTGGGGAAAAGGATGGGAGAGGAGATGGAAGAAAAAGTGTAAAAGATTTAGAGAGGAGGAGGAGAACAAGAGTGGAAAACGCATATATGGTAAGAAGTGAAGATAGGAAGAGGAGACAGGAAAAGAGAAATGGGGTGGAAGAACGGAAGGGAAAGGTGGAAGTGATGGTAGAATGTAAAGAAGAGAAGGAGGAGGTAGGGAAGAGGAGAGGGGACAAGACAGGTAGGAAGCATGAACACAAAGGAGGATAAAGAAGAAGAAAGGAGAGGGAGGAGAAGCAGCATTCTTTCATGTCATATTTAGTGTTCATGTCATAGAGATAAAGCGTAAAAGATGACGGGCCGAGGACGTGGACGATCACAGAGCTGGTGTGGCACAGTGAGGTCTGAGAGGATAACTCAACAGGCCATTAGTGCTTTATAAACGATAATTTATGCATCCATGTTGAAATCTGGCCACAAGAGCTTCATCACCAGCTCCTTCCGAGTGTCTTCTGCCACTAATTACGGGGTCAAAAAAGCAATTTGTACCATCCGAGAACAGCCTCCGTTCTTTCCCACATTTCCTCTGTGTCTCTCTGAAACACACACACACACACACACACACACGATAGATAGATGAAAAACGCACATAAACACCTCGCACATTATGCAAAGGCACCAGCTGCTGGTAACACCTCCCTAACAGGCTGGCAAGAGGGCGAGGAGAGAAATAGTGGTGGAGCAGAGAAGGGGGATCATGGATGAGTGGTGGGTGTATGGGGGTGATGAAAAAGTGAGAAGGAGAGAGTGACGGAGGGGAGAGCACGCATAATGAATGCCATTATCAGCTTTGTTTACAGGCGTTTCCGAAAAGGGGGTGAAAAGTCGAGGTGGAAGTTAGGTGCTAGTGCCATTGCATTTGTAATTTCACAATTAAGTATCCCACACACACTTTCTCAAATGGTTGCATAGCCTTTATGAGTATTTTCATGGATTCACCAACTAACAACTAGACAAGGAAAGAAAAACAAGTCAGTTGGTTCCAGGGGTTGCAAGCTACATTTGTGCGGGATGCATGATGTGGCTAGGGAAGAGGTTGAGTGGTTACACACACACACTCACACACACTCATAGGATTTGTGTTTGCGTGCTCTCCCAAACCCTGCACACAGTGTAAGGGACAGGCCACTGCATTTGGAAGCATGTCAACTGGACACATTAACTCATAAAATACCCCCTCTCCATGAAATATGCAGCACCAGGCCACAAGGATGGAAGTTGACTATCCATAATTGATGTAAATGAGGAGCTCTCTCACAGCAAACACTGTGAATGTGTGCCTCTGTGTGCATGTGTGTGTATGTGTGTGTTGGGGGAAGGTGACTCATGGGCTGATCTTAAAGTTGCCAGATGTAAGGTCAAATCTTGTACCATCATGCTCAGACTACAGAAGCCTTGCAGCATGGTTAAGAACAAAACAAAGGCATCGTAACACACAGCGTGCCACAGAGTTGTGAGTATATTAACAACCCATAGAGAGAAAGGCAGAGAGGAAGAAAGAGAGAAAGTGTGAGTGTGAAAACCAAACACGGAGAAATCTTTGTCTTTACAAATTGAAATCTTCCATATTGACCTTGCATGAATTGATAACATCCTGGCACTTTAATAATGGATGCAGAGATTTTTTTTTTTCAGCTTCCATGTCTGCCAAGTCGTGGATGTTTCACTTGACTGGCCTGCAAGCAGAATGAATATTTTACTGAGCATAACCACCAGCTCCCTCTCCATCAGCATCTCTGACATGCAAACGAACAAGACGATTGTGTTCACACAGGATAAGTGAGGTGAGGATGATAGCACACTTTATAGATGATATGATACTCTCTCCCTATTTTGGTTCCTCAGTCATCCTCTCCAATATCAGTAATGCAACTTGTTCTGTGGCTTTCTAATACTGGTTACTTTTTCACTATTGGCTCTGGTCTGATTTGGGTGATTTATATTTTGTGGACCTTAAGCTACAATACAATCTCTACAACTACTACAAGCTACGACCACTTCTACAAAAATCCAAATCAAAGTGCAAACTATTTGAAGAGGACTTCATATGCTTTGAGCAATGTTGGATAGCTGTATTCACTCAAAGGACCAATTTACAACTTGTATTAAAAATCTGTATTCAGATACTTCTCCAAATGAGAACAGGTTGATATGCTATCGAGATAAGAACTCACTAAGATAAGAATAAAGTCTGATCTGTATTCTCTCATGGTATGATTAGATCTCAGTCACAACTAGCCAGTGTAAATGTAATCCCTACACTGTGAGAATCCACCTACAGGTTAAAAACATCATCCTGCCTCATTTTCCCATCTCCACTTGCTCTTGTTAATAAAGTTATTTTGAAGCATCTGCACCGGGAACACTGAAAAAATTGTTTGAAAAATTGTCAGTTAAATTAAAAAAAAAAAAAAAAAAAATGGAGAAAGATCATCCATGAAGCACGGAGGAAGGACTGCCTTTAATAGTGTGATGACCTACTGATGAAGCAGGCAAAATCCAGACAATGATAACACTTTTTAATGCAAGGTGGAAGTCCTGGCACAGGATGTCATTATCCAGATAACATATCCATATACAGAGATTGCGCTTTATGCAAGGTGTAAAAGGGGCCAAAGAGCCAGCTTTTGATGTAGGTTTTTTTGCAGAGCATTTATGAAAGGAAAGGATAGAAGCATTTCTGCAATGTGAGAAGTCTCCTGTCTCTTTCCATTTCATTACAGATTATGCAGATGTGACTAAGAGAGGAGATATTCAGTTAGTGTTATTGTACAGTCAGCTTTTCAGTCTGCAGATGACTGTAAGAAATGCAAAATGCTTTACAGAATGCCTGAAAAACCAGAGGATCATAGGGAAATACCTCACTCCTACACAGAATGTGCTCAATAGCCAGTGCCAACTAAACAAGTATGACTCCATCCAAATTGGCAAATTTATTGCTATGTTTAGTGACCTCTCAGACCAGACCAATTACTTTTCTCAAAGCAGGCTGCTGACAAATGTGATGACTTTTTCAGAGCATTGGGTAAAATATTTTGTTCAGTCCCTCAACATTTGGCAAGAAAATGTTATAGTTGATTATCACTGCTCTTCCCATATGCACTAAACCCACTCTGTTAGGAGTGTATGAGGAAGGCAAAAACAGTGGCTACATTTTGTTGTGGCTAGTACCACAACAAAATGTACGGGTGTTGTGGCTAGTGCCAAAAAAGTCATTTTTGCTCAGCCATTTGCAGATTTCTTTTTTTTAATTGATACAAAATACTGTCTGGAGTGCAATTTGCAAAGTATTCTGCAAGAACTGTAGAGAGTCGATCTTCACTAGCTTTTACCTGTGTACATGTTAATATTCATACATAAAGGCCATATTTTATACTGCTTCATCTGGTGTCAAAGCGAAATTGACATGTTAAAAAACCTAAATATTTTATTTCTGCATTTTAAGAGACAGAAGTAAAAAAAATCTGTGCACTGGGAGTCCCGTGCACGTGCGTGTGTGTGTGTGTGTGAGAGAGAGAGAGAGAGAGAGAGAGAGAGAGAGGCAGAGAAGAAGGTGCAGTGCCACTAAAAAAACTAACATGTGTGTGAGATCAGATCAAAACTTACCAGTTAACTAAACTGACTAATCAGCTGAGTGGGTTTATTTATTAAATTTTTTGATCACTAGTAAAACATACACATGGACTGCTAATAGGATCCTGAGTTCACTGAATAGACGCATTGCGTAATCGGAGTAAGAGGGAGTGTGCCAGGTGAGGAAATGTACGTGGAGTGGCTTACTCTGGCTAGAACAGTGAGTAAATTGAAATTTAAAAAAGGTATTTTGCAATCAAATTTTAATGTGCATGTACACATACTAAATGAGATTGCTTCAGCAGTGGTGGTTATCACTGCTAATGCCAACTTTTCAATTCCAAACAAAGCTGAGACGTAAAATATTTTATTTCATGTGTATTTCTAGGAACTGCTAAAAGACTCCAGTGGCCAAACTATGACCATAACACATTTTATAGACCTTAAAGCATCTTTCCAGGGACAACACAAACCACATGCCAGCTTAAACCACATTTTTTAAGAGTGTACTGTAACAATCACCAAGGTCTTGCCTCCCCTCCTCTTTAGGACCAAATCAATGGCCATTGTTTCCCTCCGCTGACCTTGTGAATAAATCGGGGACAGAGCTTGGATGTAGTTACCGCTACCTCTCCTGCAAAGACTTCAAGGTCATTATCTGATTTATGCCGAACAGAGGAAGAAACACATAGCCTCTGGTTTTCCTTTCTTCTGACTAACCTTTTTTTTTCCCTTTCTCTGCATTGCCTTTTGTTGAATGGCAACCCCTAATCAAGCCTTGACTGGAGCCTTGATTTTAATCACTCTCACACACTCCTTTGCCAAATTCCTACAGGCAAATAGCCATGAAAAATTTACCAGCAATTCCTCACCTTGTGCTGTGCAGCTATGTTGTCCAGCTTTAAACTGTGTAAAATAACATATTATTGAATTCCGGGGGAGGAGAGCAGAGAGAGGCAGGCGGAGGGAGGGCAAGGCACAGAGGGAGACCAAGGTCGGCTCGTTTTGCCCGAGGAGCTGTCGATCAATATCATTTGGTCAATAACTTCTTTATTACTACCACTATCACTCCGAGCAATATAATTTTGGAGTTAAAACACTTTTTTTCTCTCTGTCTTTCTGGCTGTAAATACTGTTCAAATATTGAACCATGTGTCAACTAAATGCAAGGCCCCATCATGTAAAAGCCAAATGGGTGCTTCACTATTCTAATGTTTGCTATTCAAACATATTCATCTGACTGGATAAGAAATGAGATGTGCTCCATTTGTTTTCATTTTATATTTCACATATTGATTAGGCCCATGTTTGCATAATTATTGACTGAGGGCATGACTTGCCAATGTCTGATGATTCTTTAATAGAAGTATAAGCTCATACTTTAAACGTGGAAGTTGGGTGTCTCTCTTATGGTATGTGTCTCACCTTATGTGGGGTGTGTCTGTCCATTGTCTCTCCTCTCCTGTGGGCATACACCGTATATACGCAACTATAAACTGATCTCATGTAAAAGCCAATCCCCCTGATTTTGACCTGCAAATTTAGATTTTTAAAGAAACCCGTATATAAGCCAACCCCTTGATATTGTTCCATCAGTTTATTTGTTTAGCAAATTTCCTGTTTACTGGGTATTGCCATAGTATTCTTGTAATTTTCTGAAAATAATCCACGTACCAGTACCGGTGAACAGCTGATTACCGTAACTGACATTAGCTGACATTAACTTTTCTGGACTCCTCTTCCTTGTCTGAATCGCCAAACAGTTCATTCCAGTCCTGCTCACATATGATGCTCTTTTCCCCTTCTGAGTCCATGTCGTTTCCATTCTGTGTTGTATCTTATCTCAAGCTTCTTGCTAATAAAGCACAAAACATGTTGAACGANTTCCATTCTGTGTTGTATCTTATCTCAAGCTTCTTGCTAATAAAGCACAAAACATGTTGAACGAGATGACCAAACAATGGTACTGTACCGGAATATGAAACAGCACTTTTATAAAGTTGTCTCTGATTGGCCCATTCTTTTGTCTTTGACCAATTACAACAGCGCAAAAAAAAAAAGGGTTTTACCTCCATGGCTGCAGCAAAATGTGCTGGATTAAGATGTTTTGTCAGGAAATATCTCGTTCTAAGGTATGATTTAAACTATTTTCCATAGGTAGTGGTAATGGGTAATATTTCCATCCCTGGAAATTTCCTTCTCTGGGATCAAATTTGAATTTCTCATGTATAAGCTGACCCCCTGATTTGCNCCTGGAAATTTCCTTCTCTGGGATCAAATTTGAATTTCTCATGTATAAGCTGACCCCCTGATTTGCGTTTTGAAATGTGGTAATAAAAACTTGCCTTATACTCGTGTATATACTGTATGGTACCTCTAACTGTGAGCCTATGTGGGGTGTGTGTCTCTATAGAAGTGGGTGTGTCAGTCCTGCTGTGGGCATGTTCCTCACGTTGTGGGCATGTCTCCGTTGAAGCTGGTGTGTCCGTAGGTTGTCTCTGCTGGTGTGGGTGTGCCTCTTCTCTCATCTGGGTGTGTTTCTCCCCTTTGTGGGCCAATGTAGACATGTATTTATTCAACTGGGCTCTCTCTGTCTGTGTTTCTTCCAATCTATATACATTTCTCTCTGCTCTACTGTGAGCATGTGATTCAAACCCCAGTCTACCAGGTGTTAGGTACTTTACCACTGCACTATGACCCAATGATAAATTGTTTGTATTTAAATGTAGAAGAAAAGCGAATTTATCTTACTCAATATGGTTTGTTGGGTCTATTTAATTTTACCAGATGTGATGGAAACCGTTGCGCTGAATTTTTTTTTTTTTTTTTTTGAGGATACACACTATTTTTACTGCGCAGAGCAATACGCTCCTCTTCTTGTGATTGGTCAGCTGGGTAAGAAGGGAAAAAAAAGCATTTGACAAACAGAATGCTTTTCTCTGAAAAGTTGAACTTTGAAAAGTACTCCGCTCTGCCTTGGTGCATTTTAAAGTGCATGATATGTTTAAAAAAAAAAAAAAAAAAAAAAAAAAAAAAGGTACTGGGAACACAACCTTAGCTTTCTTACAGCTCTCTAGATCACTGTCACTTGGGACAAATTGCAAAGTTCTGGAGGATAAGTGTTTTTGTATGATGACTGACATTGCTTTAGCCATTACAAATGTAGTGAAGCAGCTGAATACATGAAATTTTATTCATCTTTTACATCACATTCTTCACTCTGCTACCACTAACACAAAGTGCCTGGGGGGCGAATCACAGCTGTCTTTGGCCATCAATATAGAATAAATCATCTGTGCAGTCTTTGTCAAAAAATATTACTTCTGGCTTGTCACAACATCTGAAACATACAAGCATGACAGATATCAGTCCAAAATATTACTAATCACCTGAAAAAAACTTATCAAAGTAGCGTAATGAAACTGCAATGGCCTTTTTCCTCAGAAAATACAAAACAATACGAGTAATGCAGTTCTTTTAATTGCACGTTGATAATTTAAAAGAAATTACCTGTGTTAAAACAACTTGTGAATGAGTGTGTGAGGAAGATGAGGATGGAGGAAGTTATTTAAGAGCAGTGAGAGGCTGCTGGTTGTGTCTTCCCTTTCTGTCTGCTGCCACAGTGACAGTCATGTACACAGGAAGAAGTGTCTCCCCAGAGCCATACAGTCAAAGTATTTTACGACTCAATCTCAGGGCTTGTTGCTGAGCTGTTCTTATTCTCCTTCCAGGCCTTGTTGACCTGCTGAAGGACCACAAAAATAAAAAACAATAATAACACATAAAAAAATTTCTGGGACTTTCCCAGGCACTGAGAAAAGATAAGGACTTCTTTACAGTTTCTTGTAAAACAGGTTTACAGTCTGTCATTTTTTAACAACAAAAGGGGGGAAAAAAGGTTTTTCCCATACTAACTTCGTTTTTCTCATTTTTACAGAAATGGGATTTACAAATGTATTTTCACTTTCTCCGGTTGAATTATAAATGGTCGTTATGAATATACAGTGAAAAATGTCTGAAATAATTTCTCATGTATGAAAACTATCTGCTATTCAAACAGAATCACAATGCAGGTTTTTCTGCTTACCTCAAAACCTTCAACAACATCAAACACTGTTTTCTTTTTCTGCTAAAATCCTCTTTACTTGAGTGTCTGTCTTTGTGGATCATAGCTAAGCTAATACAAAATATCCATCATCTATGCATCATGCATAATTTAAGTCTAATAGTAATCTGCAAGCCTGTAAAAACAGTGGAGACCATGTAGTTAGCTTGTTGTATCTACAAGGGTCTAGAGAGGCCCTTCTTCCTATGCCGGAATTTGAGAAATCGGATAAGACTGACCTCTGACCACTGACCCCGGTAATTGTTGTATTTGTTGACCTAGACTTTCAGGTCTGACCCAGGCTGGAGCCTCAGGCAAAAACAGACAGAAAGGGGGAAATAGAGAAAGAAAAAACGATGGGAGATAGAGACACAGATGGTGAGAGTGACAGGAAAAAAAAGAATCGTGAGAAAACACACATTAGGAACTGAACAGGATGTGAAGACTTTCTAAAGGTGTCTGATATCTGTTCCCTTGATTTTACTGGATTTTGCTTTAAGTTGGAAATACAAAATTACTTGAGCAGTCAAAAACATTGCATGTTCATTTGACCCTACAGCAGGGGTTGCCAAGCTATAGTATTTGGCTCCTTCCACAGGTGACCCATTAATGTTTGCATGATCGATGGCCTTTTCAATTTCTTTCTTGCTTGTATATTTTAAAAGCCAGTAATTAACAAGAAAAAACTATTTTACATGAAAAAAACACATTTTTACTCTTTTTTCTAATCTATTAATCATCTCAAAAATCCTCACATTTTTCTTTTGATCTATTTTGAGGAATCCTAATCTCCAAGATGCAGCAGCAACTGTGCTAAAGTGTTACTTAAATTCACTTCCGGCATTATTTTCCAAAATGAAAATCTGGTGATGAGTGTAGATCCTTAGATTATATGATTTATGATTAATAATGTCATTCACGCTGTCAAAAATGGAAGTAGTTATCCCACTCGGCCACTTAAAGGCTGCCGAATTTGACCACTTGCCCGAGAGCAGCTTTAAAACCTCTGCCGTTTGATTGTCTATGCACAAGCTATGGTGAGCACAGGTTTATGAAATGGAATCATGGAAACCAGAGAAGTGAATTTTGAAACTTCAGCAGTCAAATGTCCTAAATGGAACACTTAAATTGGTTATTGGTTGCCAAGTTTTTGGTTGTGTGTACAACCAAAAGAGATACATGTACAGTGTGCATCTAATATTATATGGACTTCTCACACACCCTGTATAGAGAAGGAGACAAGAAGTGAGGAAGGCAGAAACTCATTAAAATGAAAACTGGGAGATAGATGGATTGACATCTGATTTAGTCTCAACATATTAGCAATGGTGTATTTTCTATATTTCCTTCCTCTCATCATTCCCATAATCCCTGTGAAGAATAAGGCAAGGGGAGAAGGAAGAACATAAAGTAAGGGGTTTAGGACTTCTGCCACTGGTTTCACTTTCAGGGGTAAGCAAGGGCATGTTTATTCACATATACACGCTTAGATGCAATAGAAGCAATAACTTACACAGATGTGTGTACATTGCACACTATGCACATGCAGACTTCATACACATACACACACACACACACCTGCACCCCCTGCATAGAAACTCTGGGGGACTAAAGGCCTCGACCTTGAAACTCTAACTCAGTGTCAAGCAAANTTTGTAGTGTACAGGGTAAAAAAAAGGGGCCTGCATGTTTTCATAGCAGGCCAAACAGAACAGAGAGAACTTCTGACCTTAACTCTGTTTTTCTCTGACCGAATCTTTAAGTCTTTGTCAGTCATGACTGCATACAGTGCCTGCTCATATTTCTGATGAGTTAATTTCCAAGTATCTCCTAAAAGGAAAATAATTTCTATAATCTTTGATTTAATTTCTGTTCATTTTCTTAACAAAGAACTAAAACTACCTAGAATTCTGGTTTTTAAACAGATCGAACAAGGACATTTCCAGTGCGTTTCTCCTACATATATTCGGTGCTCATATCCATTGAAATCACTCATGTACAATGTTGCCACAGTCATACTAATCCTACTCTGACAGGGATAAAGATGCCAATTTCCATGTAAAAAGGCCTTCATTACAACATTAGGTCTCTCACGGTTTGGTTGTGAAGTTCCACATGGCTAATAACAGCCCAGAATATCCCCGGGATCCTGATCTTTTATTCAAGTCAGTCCTCATGCAGTCCAACAAACTTCATTTATATTGCATGTCCTAGTCAGCAGTAAGGAGAGAAGAATTAGCATACAGAGTCGCGGACACAGTGATTACAGGCTGACAGGCGACTTACACGCCCCCCTGCAAAGAGCCGAACACGTCTTCATTTTATTTTTTCCCCTCTTTCCTCTGTCCTTCTATGGCCCGGAGCAGCTGATACAAGGGTTTCTAATAGAACAGAACACAGGAGAGACGAGGCGAGGGAAGCTTTAATAATGAATGGATAACACTGGTGATGACAGAGTGGGGGGGGGANGGGGGGGGGAGGAGGGGGGAAGGGAAGCTCTGGTTAAAGTTGTCACGTGGACCATTTTGACATTAATAAATCTTCACAAAATTCTTTTAAAACATTAGCTGAATTATTGAGAACAAACAGATCATAGCATTTTAGATTGTGTGCCACTAAGGTTAATCAGCTTCAACACTTTGCTGCACAAAGGGTTAAAATACCATTAAATAATATGCCAACATGCTAAAGGTTTTAAAGTTTTCTGAGTTTTAGACCTTCAACTCAGAAGGGGGGGG